>OZ024766.1:10316668-10346668 GCA_964016885.1 Eledone cirrhosa | reverse complement strand
TTATTAGTGTCAGGTTTGACCTACTTTATCTTTGGATAGTGAGAGAGATAGGGAGATAGGAGGGCTATATAGAAAGAGAGAGGGGTGGGATATATATATATATAGAGAGAGAGAGAGAAAGATATAGATATATATATAGATATATATTTTTATATATATATATCATTTCATCATTTCATTTTACGTCCAATTTTCCCTGCTTGCAAGGGTGGGACGGGAACTGATTTGGCTTGATTTCTACAGCTGGATGCCCTTCCTAACACCAACCTCATTTACAGTGAGTGCTGGGTACTATAATTCCACTTTGCAGTGGAATGATAGGGACCCCAGTCCCTATCATCTCATTTCTACAGCTGAGTAAACTGGAGCAATGTGAAATAAAGTGTCTTGCTCAAGGAAACAACACATCACCCGGTCTGAGAATTGAACTCACAACCTTTCAATTGCAAGGCCAATGCTCTAACCACTAAGCCATGTGCCTCCACATATATATATATCTATATATCTGGGAGCTTCCAACAGAAATGGTCGCATTCTTTAAGGGTATGTCAATATTTATTTATAAAACTGATCTATATTATATTATATTTTATCTGATGAAAGCACACCATAATTTAACTTGGTGTCCTTGAAATATGTATAATGAAATAAATATGGTTTTATAAATATAGTTTACATTTGTTAATATATCGTATCTATATATATATATATTTTTGATATCCAGATTCCTGATGATTTCTAAAGAATGAAACAGTTCTAGTCCTGTAGAATCTCATCTATATTAAAACTTTTATACTCTGCTATGTATTGAGTACCTTACTTACTGTGGTTACCTCCGATTTAACCCGGAATAACGTATATATATATATATATATATATATATATATAAATATATACATATATATATATATATAAATGAAAATATAGAAATTATTGTGAGCGTGAAGCCAACAGTATTTCATACGGGGTCGATAAAATAAAGTACCAGTAATGCACTGAGTAATTGCTGGCCTTGTGCCTAAAGTAGAAACAAGTATTTCATAATATATAAGTGACTATAACGTCAAAATAGAAAATATTTAAATATGGGAAAATTATTCAAACTCAATTTTTAAAAAATGAAGAAAGAGATTTTATCCACAGATTTTGTGAAATCCAGGTAAGAAACCAATAGAGTAAAGAATAAAATAAAGTTTAAATACTCATCCTTCAATTTGGAAAAACCTCAAATGCTCTGTATAGTCTAAAAAGACTATTTCATGAAACTTTATATATATATTGCAAGGCCAATGCTCTAACCACTAAGCCATGTGCCTCCATCATCATCATCATCATCATTTTACATCCGCTTTTCCCTGCTTGCAAGGGTGGGACGGATCTTATTCTCCACTCGTCACGGTCCCTCGTCATCTCCACCGTGAGCTTCAATGATCTGAGGTCTGTTCTCACCACCTCCGCCCATGTTTTTCCTGGTCTACCTCTACCACGTCTTCCTTCAACTGGCATTTCCTGGCATTTCTTCACCCATCGGTCATCCTCCAGGTGCATCACATGTCCATACCACTTCAGTCTCCTCTCCCGTACACTACATTCTATCCCTCTCAGACACAGTTTCTCTCTCAACACATCACATGTCCATACCACCTCAGTCTCCTCTCTCGCACACTACATTCTATCCCTCTCAGACACAGTTTCTCTCTCAACACATCACATGTCCATACCACCTCAGTCTCCTCTCCCGTACACTACATTCTATCCCTCTCAGACACAGTTTCTCTCTCAACACATCACATGTCCATACCACCTCAGTCTCCTCTCCCGCACACTACATTCTATCCCTCTCAGACACAGTTTCTCTCTCAACACATCACATGTCCATACCACCTCAGTCTCCTCTCCCGTACACTACATTCTATCCCTCTCAGACACAGTTTTTCTCTCAACACATCACATGTCCATACCACCTCAGTCTCCTCTCCCGTACACTACATTCTATCCCTCCCGGACACAGTTTCTCTCTCAACACATCACATGTCCATACCACCTCAGTCTCCTCTCCCGCACACTACATTCTATCCCTCTCAGACACAGTTTCTCTCTCAACACATTTATGCTGGGTCGTTCACGCACATTGACACTGCACATCCAACGGAGCATGCTTGCCTCATTTCTCTCCAGCCGTCGCATATCCTCTGCGGTAGCTGCCCATGTCTCACTACCATGCAGCATCGCGCTCCTCACACAGGCATCATACAACCGGCCTTTCGTACGCAGGGAGAAACCCTTCTTCGTCCATATATATATATATATTCTGAGTATATGTTGGTTGTTTACCGATACCTCAGAATGCAGTTTGGAGCACTCAACGAAGTACGCAGGTTGGTTTGGTTACTCCGGAGTAATGTGAAATAAAGTAATTAAGTCAAATATTTAAAATTTGGCTTCGTTTATTAAAGATGTACTGCTATATATATTTCAGTGAGAGCCATCTTTGGCTGCGACCTCTTCAGGCAGTCTGAATTGGTGTGATAGAGACAGGTACACATGTTGTTAAAGTGTTTTACTCCGTCAATACTCCGATATGTCCAGCCCCTGGTTGGGTTGTTATTTCTCTGAGGAACTGGATTCATATGATCTGATTCCAGTTCCTCAGAGAAATAACAGGGTATCAATATTTTTTGTGTGGTTGATTTATACTGATTGGGAGAAGAAATACTGTATATATTTTATCTAATGAGATATTTTGGACTTACTTTATATATATATATATATATATAAGTAGAAGTTGTATTTAATTTGTTGGAAGTCTGACAAACATAAATGTTTATATATTGTGTGTGTATGTGTATATATGTATATATATATATATATATATATATATATATGTGTGTGTGTGGAGGCACATGGCTTAGTGGTTAGAGCATTGGCCTTGCAATCGAAAGGTTGTGAGTTCAATTCTCAGACCGGGTGATGTGTTGTTTCCTTGAGCAAGACACTTTATTTCACATTGCTCCAGTTTACTCAGCTGTAGAAATGAGATGATAGGGACTGGTGTCCCTATCATTCCACTGCAAAGTGGTCTGTAGGTACCACGGCAAAAAAGCACCCAGCACTCACTGTAAATGAGGTTGGTGTTAGGAAGGGCATCCAGCTGTAGAAATCAAGCCAGAATCAGTTCCCGTCCCACCCTTGCAAGCAGGGAAAAGCAGACGTAAAATGAAATGATGATGATGATGATATATATAAATTTTGAGTATATGTTGGTTGTATACCAACACCTCAGTATGCAGATTGGAGCACTCTGATATGCCCAGTTCCTGGTTGGGTTGTTATTTCATATATATATCAGTAATAAACAAAGCCAAATTTTAAACATGACTCATTTATTTTATATATATATATATATATATATATATATATATATATATATATACAGAGAGAGAGAGAGCCAGACAGACAAATAATATATATATATATATATATATGTAGGAGAGTTTTATTGTAGTACAATAAAGCAATGCAGATATCGGATAAGAAGCACTCTACAGTTTGTAGGACTGGAGTATACATAATATATAAGATCAAAAGATGGTTAAAAGAGTTCCATGTATTTTATTATGCGCATTTCAAAAACAAATATCATCATGCAATAATATTTGTGTTTTCATCAGATAAAATAGGAAGACATGATATGAAGGTTAAAAAACAGTCTTGAACACGTTCAAGACACATTGAACAATCAGTGTCTTGAACGCAACATCGTATACAAATGTACTATCGAATCGGATAGACAGAAGTGGTACTATGTGGGATCTACAGCCACCTCCTTCAAATCACGCCTTTATAGACATCGCTACTCGATAAAACATGAAAACCAGCGTTATGTAACAACACTCGCAGACAAGGCTTGGCAGCTGCGTGAAAATAACCAACAATTTCACCTAAAATGGGATATAATAGCAGCTGCCCCTCCATAACCCATGGACAGGAATTTTGTAAATTATGTAATGTGGAATTATTTTGTATTATGAAATCCAAAAACATTTTATTAAATAACAGAATTCAGCGATCGTTATACTGTAACCATCGCTTAAAATCTACATTTTCATATTATAAATACTACCAGGATTGAACGCCTGTCTCTATCTCCGTTTGATTGTCAAAATAGATATTAACATTCTTTATTAGTCTTAATTCTATCAACTCTTCTATTATTTACCATTTAATATAAACTGCTATAGATAAAATGAGATTTCTGATTTCCTAATTCAATTCCCTAATGCATATACCAGCTGGCTACTAGCATTGATGTTATTCAGTAGCAATCGAAATCTCCCCCTTCCCCAATTGACACTTTATAATTAATACTACTACACCAAATGACCAGCCCTGTCCACTGTCCAATTGGTCAAGTAGAGATTAAATTGGCACTCCCAAAAATTCTTATTTAGATAAAATGAACCATTTACTCATGGTATTCTCATTAGAAACCCATTATATACTTGTTTAGCAGTAAATTGAATTACCATCTGTCATATACTATCCCCTCTTTTTCTTCCTCTATTACTAATATAAATACTTCAATTTTTTTGATTTTATCCAATTTATCCAAAATCTCTGAAGAAGTGACAACTGATTATACATTTGCTATCGAATACTTGCTAACATTATATGATTACACAAGCAGCGGTACATAGGTATTCCGTCTGTTACAGAAACATATGTCAATACCTAATGAATTCCCTTTTTTAAAAAAGCACTTTCATTTTATATTCATATGGCTTAATGGTTAGAGCATCGGGCTTGCAATCGAAAGGTTGTGAGTTCAATTCTCAGACCGGGTGATGTGTTGTTTCCTTGAGCAAGACACTTTATTTCACATTGCTCCAGTTTACTGAGCTGTAGAAATGAGATGATAGGGACTGGGGTCCCTATAATTCCACTGCAAAGTGGAATGCTAGCACCCAGCACTCACTGTAAATGAGGTTGGTATTAGGAAGGGCATCCAGCCATAGAAATCAAGCCAGAATCAGTTCCTGTATGAGCAAGACAAGGTCAGCCGACCAGACACTGCCCACAACAGGACAACCTGTCTAACCAATGCTAGCATGGGAGAACGGGCGTAAAACGGTGATGGTGATGATAGATATATAGATATATATACATATATATATATATTCGCTATCCAGCGAATTTCAAATGTTGAGGTTGTCTTTTTTCCGGGTATGTCAATATTTATTTATAAAACAAATCTGTATTTTATCTGATGAAAGCGCACCATAATTTACCTTCGCAGCTTTTTTAGGAATGTATTTATGTCATTCTGGAGTTTATTATTCCTCCGCTTTTTGAATTTGATATCCATAATCCTTAAGTCCTGTTCAAAGGCATCCAGTTGAGGGTTGATAGGTGGGTTCTTGCACCATTTGTAGCCGTATGTGTCCTTGTTGTATTCCACAGTCCGACCAGTAGGTCCTTTGTCGAAATGGAAAGTCCTAGATACACTGTGTCTGTATATAAGACAGGACACATTAGATAATGTAGTCCTAGATACACTGTGTCTGTATATAAGACAGGACACATTAGATAATGTAGTCCTAGGTACACTGTGTCTGTATATAAGACAGGACACATTAGATAATGTAGTCCTAGATACACTGTGTCTGTATATAAGACAGGACACATTAGATAATGTAGTCCTAGGTACACTGTGTCTGTATATAAGACAGGACACATTAGATAATGTAGTCCTAGATACACTGTGTCTGTATATAAGACAGGACATTAGATAATGTAGTCCTAGGTACACTGTGTCTGTATATAAGACAGGACACATTAGATAATGTAGTCCTAGATACACTGTGTCTGTATATAAGACAGGACACATTAGATAATGTAGTCCTAGGTACACTGTGTCTGTATATAAGACAGGACACATTAGATAATGTAGTCCTAGGTACACTGTGTCTGTATATAAGACAGGACACATTAGATAATGTAGTCCTAGGTAGACTGTGTCTGTATATAAGACAGGACACATTAGATAATGTAGTCCTAGATACACTGTGTCTGTATATAAGACAGGACACATTAGATATTGTAGTCCTAGATACACTGTGTCTGTATATAAGACAGGACACATTAGATAACGTAGTCCTAGGTACACTGTGTCTGTATATAAGACAGGACACATTAGATAATGTAGTCCTAGGTACACTTTGTCTGTATATAAGACAGGACACATTAGATAATGTAGTCCTAGATACACTGTGTCTGTACAGAAGATAGGTCACATTAGATAATGTAATTTTAGACAAAACATAATTACCTGACCACTCCCTCTTGAAAATTGCCGGGTAGTTATGTTTTGTCTAAATGGAAAGTTTTCCATCTAACTCTGCGTATAAAGTCGTTTGTTCGCTGTATCATCCCGACGGTATAATCCATTCTCAAAGGTATAGGAATGTTCTTTAGGGACATACCTATGTAATGCTTTTCCATAGTACCGTATGTTTAGGTGGTTGTTCGACCGATAAGGAGCCTGTAGTTAGGGAAGCAGAAAATTGCTTTTTGTGATCCAGTACGTGGTTAAGAAAGCCAGTTTCATGGATGGTTTCAACGTACGGTTAGGGGTAACTCCACAAGTTTGTAAGAATTCTGTTCAATCTTGGAGTATAAAGTATAAAAGAGAAAACACAGGTAAGCATTAAGAGAAGGATTTTATCCAGGTATTTACGACCGTTTCATTGGTAAGTGCAACCTTATATTGTTTTTCCAGATTCACATAGATACAGCAAAATCCTTAACACTAAATCTATTAGACTATCTTACTCCACGGCACCAAATATGGAGGCACACATTAAGATGCTTAACGCTAAAAAGATACATAACAACACCAAAACCCGCCAGACAGTCCACGCTGTAATGTGGCCGTGTAGGCAACACAGTAAAAACCTCCCAGCCCCACACTGTAAATGTGGTTGGTGTTAGGAAGGGCATCCAGCCGTAGAAAACCCGCCACACAGTCCACGCTGTAATGTGGCCGTGTAGGCAACACGGTAAAAACCTCCCAGCCCCACACTGTAAATGTGGTTGGTGTTAGGAAGGGCATCCAGCCGTAGAAAACCCGCCAGACAGTCCACGCTGTAATGTGGCCGTGTAGGCAACACAGTAAAAACCTCCCAGCCCCACACTGTAAATGTGGTTGGTGTTAGGAAGGGCATCCAGCCGTAGAAAACCCGCCACACAGTCCACGCTGTAATGTGGCCGTGTAGGCAACACGGTAAAAACCTCCCAGCCCCACACTGTAAATGTGGTTGGTGTTAGGAAGGGCATCCAGCTGTAGAAAACCCGCCAGACAGTCTTATACGAGCAAGACAACCACTCTTGCCTCAAGTGGGAAAACTCCCGTCCAAACCCATGCAAGCGCGGAATATGGACGTTAAACGATGATGATGATGATGATGATGATGATGATATATATATATATAAATATATAAATATATATATAAATATATTCTGGAGCCACCCAACAGAACCAGCACGCAGGATGCATCAGAACCCGGACAGGCCCAACTAGCACACCGGAACCCAACGACCCTGTGCTGATTGCGGAGGCTACCCAGCCAACCCCGAGGGATGGTAACCACGCGGTACATGTGGTGGGGCTTAAGAAGTCATGTAATTGCAGAGACCCATCACTATGCCCTCTTAGTAATGAATGCATGACGAAAAACGTGGTCTACAGGTGCAAGGTCACAACCCCTAACTCGGAACACCATTACATAGGATCCACAGCGACGAGCTTCAAAGATAGGTGGTATAACCATCGCCATTCCTTTAACAGAATAGATAAGAGGAAATGTACGGCCCTTTCTGAATTGATCTGGAAGCTCAAACTTGAAAAGTCCCCGCACTCTCTGGTCTGGTCCGTGGTTAGAAAGGTTCCCCCCAGACAGAGGAGGGTCTGGTATTTGCAACCTCTGTCTTAGTGAGACACTCGAGATTCTTCATGGCGAAACCAAGCTATTAAACAGAAGGGCCGACTTATTCGGTGCCTGCAGACACCTAAGGACGGGAACTTTCCTTAAGCTATATGGATAAACTCCGGTTACGGCCTCCTACAAGCCCCCCCCCCCCTGTAGGTCCCCTACACCCCGTACCAATGACCAATGGACAACAACCACCCATGGTTTGTGGTCCCTATGGTGGATGGTCCACCAGATCCTCTACTGGTTAGGAGTCATCTAAACCACGTTTTATTGAACCTGATTTTATATATATATGTATATATGTATCATGTGTATATATATATATATATATATATATTTTATATGTGTATATATGTGTATTTTATATATATGTATATATAGTATATATTTTATGTGTATATATGTGTATTTTATATATATGTATGTATATATTTTATATATATATGTATATATGTATCATGTGTATATATATATATATATATATTTTATATGTGCATATATGTGTATATTATATATATGTATATATTTTATATATATGTGTATCATGTGTATATATATATGTATTTTATATGTGTATATATGTGTATTTTATATATATGTATATATAGTATATATTTTATGTGTATATATGTGTATTTTATATATATGTATGTATATATTTTATATATATATGTATATATGTATCATGTGTATATATATATATATATATTTTATATGTGCATATATGTGTATATTATATATATGTATATATAGTATATATTTTATATATATGTGTATCATGTGTATATATATATGTATTTTATATGTGTATATATGTGTATTTTATATATATGTATGTATATATTTTATATATATGTGTATGTGTATTTTATATATATGTGTATCAGACAGTCCTATGCGAGCAAGACAATCACTCTTGCCTCAAGTGGGAAAACCCCCGTCCAAACCCATGCAAGCGTGGAACACGGACGTTAAACGTTGATGATGATGATGATGATGATGATGTGTATATATATATGTATTTTATGTGTATATATGTGTATTTTATATATATGTGTATGTGTATTTTATATATATGTATGTATGTATGTTTTATGTGTGTATTTTATGTATATATATATTTTTATGTTTCTGTATGTATATATTTTAGTAGAATAATCGAGAATCGGAAAAACAGCTTACGAATTAACGATAAACAATATCCGATATGTATGTTCTGTGTATATATATATATATTATATCCAGGCCGAAACAAATGAGATCGTGTAGGTGTCACGACAAAAAAAACACACAGTCCACGCTGTAAATGTGGCCGTGTAGGCAACACGGTAAAAACCTCCCAGCCCCACACTGTAAATGTGGTTGGTGTTAGGAAGGGCATCCAGCTGTAGAAAACCCGCCAGACAGTCCACGCTGTAATGTGGCCGTGTAGGCAACACGGTAAAAACCTCCCAGCCCCACACTGTAAATGTGGTTGGTGTTAGGAAGGGCATCCAGCTGTAGAAAACCCGCCAGACAGTCCACGCTGTAATGTGGCCATGTAGGCAACACGGTAAAAACCTCCCAGCCCCACACTGTAAATGTGGTTGGTGTTAGGAAGGGCATCCAGCTGTAGAAAACCCGCCAGACAGTCCACGCTGTAATGTGGCCGTGTAGGCAACACGGTAAAAACCTCCCAGACCCACACTGTAAATGTGGTTGGTGTTAGGAAGGGCATCCAACTGTAGAAAACCCGCCAGACAGTCCTATGCGAGCAAGACAACCACTCTTGCCTCAAGTGGGAAAACCCCCGTCCAAACCCATGCAAGCGTGGAACACGGACGCTAAACCTGATGATGATGATGATGTAGATAAATCTACCAAAAGTTTACGGTAGTGTCCAATTGTATTCTCTTTGGTGGTTTGTATAATTTTGTACATGGATCTTTTGAGTGTGCATGCCGGTTCTGACACATATATGTCCTGGGGGCGATCGTTAAATGGTGGGCTTTTTTTGTTTAATGTAGGGAGCTGTTTCATTGTTTTATTCATTATTTTTTAAATATTTTATATTATATATATAGCCGAAACAAATGAGATTGTGTAGGTGTCACGACAAAAAAACACACAGTCCACGCTGTAATGTGGCCGTGTAGGTAACACGGTAAAAACCTTCCAGACCCACACTGTAAATGTGGTTGGTGTTAGGAAGGGCATCCAACTGTAGAAAACCTGCCAGACAGTCCTATGCGAGCAAGACAATCACTCTTGCCTCAAGTGGGACTACCCCCGTCCAAACCCATGCAAGCGTGGAACACGGACGTTAAACGTTGATGATGATGATGATGATGATATGTATATCTGTGCGTAAGTATGGGTGCATAAAAGATGTAGTGGGATCACAGGTAAGCTAACTAAGAACATAGATTTTACATGTGGCCGGTGTTCTGGTGCAATAAGTAGCAGCAAGTGCCCACACAATACTAGCTCTTTCAATTGCGCAGAGGGTTCTATAGAAATAGTGGACAGCTTCCGTTACCTGGGCGATAAAATCAGCAGTGGGGGAGGGTGCTCTGAAAGTACTGTAGCTAGAGTCAGAACTGGTTGGAAAAAGTTCAGAGAGCTTATACCACTATTAGCTGCTAAAGGGTTCTCCCTAAAAATGAAAGGCAGGTTGTACGATGCCTGCATACGAACAGCAATGTTGCATGGCAGTGAGACCTGGGCATTGTGTGCAGAGGATATACGCAGACTAGAGAGGAACGAAGCTTGCATGCTCCGCTGGATGTGTAACAGTAATATACGTGAACGGCAAAGCATAAACGAACTAAGGAAAAAATTAGAGATAAGAGGGATCAGATGTTGTTTACTCGAGAGAAGGCTACGTTGGTATGGACACGTGATGCGCATGAAAGTCGATAGCTGTATAACAAAGTGCAGGGCAATAAAGATAGACGGTAGCCACGGAATAGGCAGACCTAGAAAAACCTGGGACGAGCTGATAAACTCCGACCTCACACACTTACACCTCTCCAAGACAATGTCACTGGACCGAGACCTTTGGCGGTACTCAGTAACAGAGAAGACCCGCCTTGCCAGTAGGCATCTCTAACAAAATACACCCCGTCCCACCACCACCACCCCCACCCCATCCACACCACCCCGTCCTATGTAAAGTTATGTTGGTGCCGCGCCATCCGGGCCGAAACAAATGAGATCGTGTAGGTGTCACGACAAAAAAACACACAGTCCACGCTGTAATGTGGCCGTGTAGGCAACACGGTAAAAACCTCCCAGACCCACACTGTAAATGTGGTTGGTGTTAGGAAGGGCATCCAACTGTAGAAAACCTGCCAGACAGTCCTATGCGAGCAAGACAATCACTCTTGCCTCAAGTGGGACTACCCCCGTCCAAACCCATGCAAGCGTGGAACACGGACGTTAAACGTTGATGATGATGATGATGATGATGACATGCATGCATACATATATATATATATACACACCTGTATGGATTTGTGTGTGTAGATGTGTGAGTGTCTGAGGGGGTAGGTGTGAGTGTATGTACAAGTGACCCAGCATAAACCTTTTATTTCTAAATTTTCTAAACTATCTAAGTATTTGACTCTAACCATTATATTAAGTATTACCACCCCACATTTTGTATGTGTGGATGTGTGTGTGTGTCTGTGGATGTGGGTGTATGTGTGTGTGTCTGTGAAGATGGGTGTGAGTGTAGTGCAAGCCAACCTACATAAGTCTTTTTATTTGTAAACTTTCTACCCTAACCATAAATTTCAGTAGCACCACTCCACATAAATTCCTCAATTTAAGAACAACCTGTAGTATCTATTTCATACTATAAACCTCAATTGGAAATATATCTAACCAGGAATGCCTTTTGTGAAAATCAGTCATATGGAACTATTGTCATCTTGCCTGATGGTTTGAACTTTACAACACCACCTGCCCCTTTGAAGTCAAATACCAACCCTACTACCATCTACAAACTGACCAATGAGAATCAAGACTATCCCTGCTGACAACATTAAATTATTCCTAACAAGCTCATATGTCCCAAGGCTCTGATACCATCAACACTATAAACACAGAGCTGGCATATCTAAGAACTGACTAACTGCCTGATGAGGTCGTAGCCATTCAATGGCTATCATCTAAATATATATAGCAGTAAATAAAGGATTATGAGTTCATGCAATTGACTTATGTTTCGTCACTATATATATATATATATATATATATATATATATATATATATATATATATATAAATATATATATATATAAATATATATATAAAAATGCTGAAACCGGTAATAGACAATAATTAAATATATAAATAAATGCCATTGTTAAATAATAAATAAATCAACTAAAACCTTAACACTTCACACAAAATAAAACATTTCGTTTTAATCATTTTCTAACCCAGAAAAGAGAGAGAAAGAAACAAAAAAGGGAAAAAATATATTTTTCTTCCTAATAATCGTCTCTTTCTCCGTCATATATATATATATTTTCTCCCAAAAGTCAGCTCAAAAGTGACACAGAAGAGACTGAGGTTAGCTGGACATGCTCACTGACATCCAGAGTTGACATTGCACTCAGTGCTCCTGTGGGAGCCCCTGCATGGACACACTGGAAGAGGAAGACCAAGGTTAACGTATGTTGATGCCCTAAGGACAGACACTGGTCTGTTGGAGACGCAGGACATGGCAGCGATAATGAGGGACAGAGACCGCTGGAGAGATCTCGTCCATGGATCTCGGGAATTTTACCCGCCCTAGAAAAATAAAAAAAATATATATATATATATACGATATTAAATAAATGGAAACTATATTTATAAAACCATATTTATTTCATTATACATATTTCAGGGATACCAAATTAAAATAAGGCATGCCTTCGTCAGATAAAATACAATATATAAACAGTTTTATAAATAATTTTGACGTACCCTATTATAAGCGACCATTATTTTTGGAAGCTGTCTGGATAGTGAAATGTTTATAATTATTTTATTAGTTATAGTGTTAAGCACAGTTAGAAAAAAGAACGGAGAGAAAGAAAAAACCGAGAGAAAGGAGAGAGAAAAAGAAGGAGAGAGAGAAAAAAAGAAAGATAAATAATAAGGAGAGACAAATTAAAATATGGCATGCCTTCGTCAGATAAAATACAATATATAAACAGTTTTATAAATAATTTAGGAACGCCCTTCAAGATGTATATGACGAAAAAGAAGACGATTTAGAGACGTATGACATAGATAATAACTGGAATTTCTTACGTGACAACTTGCTGCAGGCTACTGATGAAACTTGTGGTTGGAGCAGGGCTCCAACCAGACAGAGAGTGACCTGGTGGTGGAACAGCACAGTAGATAAGGCCATTAGAGACAAAAGACTAGCATGGAAGGCTTGGAAAAAGGGTGGGAGTAGGGAAGAATATACAGCCACTAAGAGAGAAGCTAGACGTCAGGTGTACTTAGCACGCAGGCAGGCGGAGAGTAGGAGGTTTGTCAATGTTCTGCGACGGGAATATCAGAGGCGTGCGGTGTTCCACATTGCAAGGCAGTGTGTCAATGCAAATCAGGATGTTGTTGGAGATAAATGTGTCCGGGATGATGCCGGTGTACTTAGTGTCACGAAAGATCAGAAAAAGGAGGCCTGGAAATGTCATTATGAGAGACTGATGAATGTGGAGAACGAATGGCAGAGAGAGAATTACCCTCAGTAGATCTGATAGAGGGACCAGCTATTGAGATTGACGAATATAGGGTCCAAGAGGCGATTAAGGAAATGAAAAATGGTAAGGTTGCTGGACCATCGGGAATAGTTGCTGAGATGCTGAAGGCATCAGGGGACGTAGGCACTAAACTGGTTGCACGCATCATCAATCAGGCTATATATGGTGGTGTCATATCCAAAGACTGGTGCAGCAGTATTCTCATATATTGCTACAAAGGTAAAGGGGATGCTCTGGAGAGGAGCAATTATAGGGGTATAAAACTGATGGATCAGGTTATGAAAGTGGCAGAAAGGATATTAGCACAACTAATTAGAGAAAGGGTCAAACTAGATGAGATGCAGTTTGGTTTTGTGCCAGGGAAGAGTACAACAGATGCCCTCTTCTTGGTGAGACAATTGCAAAGAGGTTCTTAGAGAAAAATAAGCCACTATACTTAGCCTTTATTGACCTAGAGAAGACCTTTGATAGGGCACCCCGATCTGTCATCTGGTGGTCCCTAAGGAAGCTGGGTGTAGAGGAATGGCTTGTGAGAACAGTGCAAACTTTGTACAGAGGTGCTGTCAGTAAAGTCAGGGTAGGAATGTGGTTTAGTGAGGAATTCCAGATACAAGTAGGAGTACATCAAGGTTCGGTCCTCAGCCCGCTCTTGTTCATTATAGTCCCCCAAGCCATAACAGAGGAGTTTAAGACTGGCTGTCCATGGGAACTTCTCTATGCTGACGATCTGGTTCTTATAGCAGAATCAGTAGAGGAGCTAGAGAATAAATTCTGGTTATGGAAACAGCAGTTGGAAGCAAGAGGACTGAGAGTGAATCTAGCTAAGACGAAAGTGTTGATGAGTAGAAAAGAGAACAAAACCCTGATTCCGTCAGGGAAATGGCCATGTTCGATATACGGAAAAGGAACTGGCATAAATTCTATAAAATGCACACAATGCAGATCCTGGGTACACAAGAGATGCAGCGGGATAGCAGGCAAACTAACAGGTAGGGAGAAATATGTATGCAGTAGATGTACAGGGAAATTAGACAGTAGAAGTCGCATTGATAGACACATTTTTCAAATGCAGGCGGCTACTATAGAAGTGGTGGATAGCTTCCGGTACCTAGGAGATCAGATTAGCATGGGAGGAGGGTGTTCTGAGGCCATAGTATCTAGAATAAGGACGGGTTGGAAGAAGTTTAGGGAGCTGCTTCCTCTGCTGACGAAGAAGGGTTTCTCCCTGTGTACGAAAGGCCAGTTGTATGATGCCTGTGTGAGGAGCGCGATGCTGCATGGTAGTGAGACATGGGCAGCTTTTCCCTGCTTGCAAGGGTTTCACATATTTCATTTTTTTTTCATTTCATTTTACGTCCGCTTTTCCCTGCTTGCAAGGGTGGGACGGGAACTGATTCTGGCTTGATTTCTATAGCTGGATCCTCAGTATTCTCGTGTAGCACCCATCCACCATCTGAGTGAGTTTCTTGGTCAGTGTCCAAGTCTCAGACCCGTACAGCAGCACAGATTCCATTACAGCACTCAGGATGTGGAACAGCTCAAGGTCGCATAATTGACAGCTTCTCATAACACTCCGATATGGGGGCGCGTTCGATAATTTTTTCCACTTCAGGGTGTATTGATGGTTACTTTCCCTCAGTTGCCAGGTCTTGTTTGCAAGGGTAGTTACATAACGGTGCTGGGAATGTTTCATTGCGTAACGGTGTGTATACCAACGGGCTTTAAATGTATTCCCAGTCGCTCCGATGTAATACCATTTCTGGTTGTCTGATTCCACTGTGCATTGGTAAACCAGGTTAGACTGCATACTTTCATTTTGTAATGGACAGGTTTCAGGTAGGAGGCAGTTACAGTTCTTGTCATGGGCAACTTTGGCATTATTGGTGGGCTGCGATGCCTGTACAAGTGTTACATTTTGTTTGCCTATTAGCGGGTGGTTGTGTATTAGATATTCTGTTGTGTTCAATGGTGATTGTATTGTTATTGTTGTAAATTTGTGTTTTGGTGTTGTTATGTATCTTTTTAGCGTTAAGCATCTTAATGTGTGCCTCCATATTTGGTGCCGTGGAGTAAGATAGTCTAATAGATTTAGTGTTAAGGATTTTGCTGTATCTATGTGAATTTGGAAAAACAATATAAGGTTGCACTTACCAATGAAACGGTCGTAAATACCTGGATAAAATCCTTCTCTTAATGCTTACCTGTGTTTTCTCTTTTATACTTTATACTCCAAGATTGAACAGAATTCTTACAAACTTGTGGAGTTACCCCTAACTGTACGTTGAAACCATCCATGAAACTGGCTTTCTTAACCACGTACTGGATCACAAAAAGCAATTTTCTGCTTCCCTAACTACAGGCTCCTTATCGGTCGAACAACCACCTAAACATACGGTACTATGGAAAAGCATTACATAGGTATGTCCCTAAAGAACATTCCTATACATTTGAGAATGGATTATACCGTCG
The DNA here is from genome assembly GCA_964016885.1 of Eledone cirrhosa. Lineage (NCBI taxonomy): Eukaryota > Metazoa > Mollusca > Cephalopoda > Octopoda > Eledonidae > Eledone > Eledone cirrhosa. The sequence continues at coordinate 10,330,461 of OZ024766.1, read as the reverse complement.
GGATGATACAGCGAACAAACGACTTTATACGCAGAGTTAGATGGAAAACTTTCCATTTCGACGAAGGACCTAATGGTCGTAATTTAGACAAAACATAACTACCTGGCAATTTTCAAGAGGGAGTGGTCAGGTAATTATGTTTTGTCTAAAATTACATTATCTAATGTGACCTATCTTCTGTACAGACACAGTGTATCTAGGACTACATTATCTAATGTGTCCTGTCTTATATACAGACAGTGTATCTAGGACTACATTATCTAATGTGTCCTGTTTTATATACAGACACAGTGTACCTAGGACTACATTATCTAATGTGTCCTGTCTTATATACAGACACAGTGTATCTAGGACTACATTATCTAATGTGTCCTGTTTTATATACAGACACAGTGTACCTAGGACTACATTATCTAATGTGTCCTGTCTTATATACAGACACAGTGTATCTAGGACTACAATATCTAATGTGTCCTGTCTTATATACAGACACAGTGTACCTAGGACTACATTATCTAATGTGTCCTGTCTTATATACAGACACAGTGTATCTAGGACTACATTATCTAATGTGTCCTGTCTTATATACAGACACAGTGTACCTAGGACTACATTATCTAATGTGTCCTGTCTTATATACAGACACAGTGTATCTAGGACTACATTATATAATGTGTCCTGTCTTATATACAGACACAGTGTACCTAGGACTACATTATCTAATGTGTCCTGTCTTATATACAGACACAGTGTATCTAGGACTACATTATCTAATGTGTCCTGTCTTATATACAGACACAGTGTACCTAGGACTACATTATCTAATGTGTCCTTCCATGTTGTTGTCAGTCCCGACCCAGCAATACTGACCTATGTTCGAAGATGTTCCACAGCCATGACCATCCCAAGGAGATCAGGTCGAAGAAGACGATGGGAGCCCTTCGTTGCCACGGTAACGTGATGTCCACAGAAACATCTTACTGCCGGAGGCTGTGAGCAAGACGGCATCTGACGGGTGGTGGCAGAGGGAGTGTACTGGGCGCTGGTCAGGGTGCTCCAGCTTGGTCTTCACATCAGCCTAGAGGTGGTGGTGGTGATGAAGTAAATGAAAAAAGAAGGAAAAAAATAAGTATTAGTTACTAACGATATCATCATCATCATCACACATACATTATATATATATATATATATAGATAGATATAGATATATATATATATACATATATATATGTATGATGGCTGCCCCCTCGTTATCGAGTATGGCCATTGCACAATATACCATTATTAATAATTATTAATTAATTCTATCGTGCAATGGCTGTGTGTGAAGATATATTTTAAAGTGAGGAAAGACTGTGCACTGAGCCAATCCCACTCTCTGAGAGACAGTAGCTATAACCCGAAAAGAAGAAAAGATCAACATCATCGGTAACTACTGAGCCGCAGGTTTTATATCGGAGTTATCCCAGTTTCCTGAGTTACCTTCTCCTAGAAGAATGCCCTGACAAAGGCTAGGGGTCCTTCACTCCCAGTGGTTTAACCACGTGGTACATGTGTATATACATATTTACACACTTTTGGATGGCCGTTGACTCTTATGAGTTCTTGCGCCCTTTGTCAGGTTTTGTTTTTGTCCTGCAGGCTGTCCAAAATCACCCTCCTCACCAAGTAAACTTGGTGGGGTTGCCGGTTTAGTCGCCGACAACCCAACCATACGACAGGTTGTACTGGGTAACATGTGACCAGTAGCACTCAAGAATGACCCGATATATATATATATATGTACATATATATATATATATAATCACTTGCCATCACCGACACTGATAAGAAGGCAGCTTGGAAGTGTCACTATGAAAGGCTACTAAATGAGGAGAATAAATGGGAGAAAGACAGTCTCCCCCATGTCGACCCAATAGAGGGACCAGCAGTGTTAGTCGAGGGGAGTATAATAAGTAAGGCAATCAAGGATATGAAGACAGGTAAGGCGGCTGGGCCTTCGGAAATAGTTGCTGAGATGCTGAAGGCATCTGGCACGGTGGGACACACCATGGTCACCCGCATAGTTAACCAAGTCGTACAGAATGGGGTTGTTCCGAAGGACTGGCATAGCAGCATCATCGTTAACTGTTATAAGGGTAAAGGAGACGCCCTAGATAGGAGTAACTATAGAGGCATTAAATTAATCGACCAGGTCATGAAGGTCACAGAAAAAGTAATAGCGCAACTAATCAGAGAGAGAATTGACCTAGATGAAATGCAGTTCGGGTTTGTGTCAGGCAAAAGTACCACAGACGCTCTTTTCATAGTACGACAACTACAGGAGAAGTACCTAGCTAAAGGTAAACCCCTCTACTTAGCTTTTGTCGACTTGGAGAAAGCCTTCGACAGAGTCCCCCGCTCCATTATCTGGTGGGCTCTTAGAAAACTAGGCGTTGACGAATGGCTTGTGAGGGCTATACAAGCCATGTATAAAGAAACAGTCAGCAAGGTTAGAATTAACAACGAATATAGTGAAGAGTTTAGCGTAAAAGTCGGCGTCCATCAGGGCTCTGTTCTCAGCCCCCTACTATTTATTATTGCCCTTCAGGCTATAACAGAGGAGTTCAAGACAGGCTGCCCATGGGAACTCCTATACGCAGACGACCTGACACTCATAGCGGAATCAATGGCCGAGCTAGAGAAGAAATTCCAAACATGGAAGCACGGCCTAGAGTCAAAAGGACTTAAAATTAACCTGGCTAAGACCAAAGTTCTAGTTTGTAGGAAAGAAAACAAGGCGGCGGTCCCTTCTGGGAAATGGTCGTGCTCGGTGTGTAGGAAAGGCGTAGGTAGAAACTCCATTTTGTGTCCTAAATGCAAAGTATGGGTGCATAAAAGATGTAGTGGGATCACAGGTAAGCTAACTAAGAACATAGATTTTACATGTGGCCGGTGTTCTGGTGCAATAAGTAGCAGCAAGTGCCCACACAATACTAGCTCTTTCAATTGCGCAGAGGGTTCTATAGAAATAGTGGACAGCTTCCGTTACCTGGGCGATAAAATCAGCAGTGGGGGAGGGTGCTCTGAAAGTACTGTAGCTAGAGTCAGAACTGGTTGGAAAAAGTTCAGAGAGCTTATACCACTATTAGCTGCTAAAGGGTTCTCCCTAAAAATGAAAGGCAGGTTGTACGATGCCTGCATACGAACAGCAATGTTGCATGGCAGTGAGACCTGGGCATTGTGTGCAGAGGATATACGCAGACTAGAGAGGAACGAAGCTTGCATGCTCCGCTGGATGTGTAACAGTAATATACGTGAACGGCAAAGCATAAACGAACTAAGGAAAAAATTAGAGATAAGAGGGATCAGATGTTGTTTACTCGAGAGAAGGCTACGTTGGTATGGACACGTGATGCGCATGAAAGTCGATAGCTGTATAACAAAGTGCAGGGCAATAAAGATAGACGGTAGCCACGGAATAGGCAGACCTAGAAAAACCTGGGACGAGCTGATAAACTCCGACCTCACACACTTACACCTCTCCAAGACAATGTCACTGGACCGAGACCTTTGGCGGTACTCAGTAACAGAGAAGACCCGCCTTGCCAGTAGGCATCTCTAACAAAATACACCCCGTCCCACCACCACCACCCCCACCCCATCCACACCACCCCGTCCTATGTAAAGTTATGTTGGTGCCGCGCCATCCGGGCCGAAACAAATGAGATCGTGTAGGTGTCACGACAAAAAAACACACAGTCCACGCTGTAATGTGGCCGTGTAGGCAACACGGTAAAAACCTCCCAGACCCACACTGTAAATGTGGTTGGTGTTAGGAAGGGCATCCAACTGTAGAAAACCTGCCAGACAGTCCTATGCGAGCAAGACAATCACTCTTGCCTCAAGTGGGACTACCCCCGTCCAAACCCATGCAAGCGTGGAACACGGACGTTAAACGTTGATGATGATGATGATGATGATCATCATCGTTTAACGTCCATCTTCCACGCTAGCATGGGTTAGACGGGAGTTGTCCCACTTGAGGCAAGGCTGGTCGGGTGACCATGTCTCGCTCATATAGGACTATCTGGCAGGTTTTCTACGGCTGGATGCCCTTCCTAACACCAACCACGTTTACAGTGTGGACTGGGAGCCTTTTTTACCGTGTTACCTACACGGCCACATTACAGTGTGGACTGTGTTTTTTTTTCTCGTGACACCTACACGAACTCGATATCATTATCTCATTTATTTGGACTGGATGTTGTGGTACCAACTTTATAGGGAGAGGTTGGTGTTGGTGGTAGTGGGAGGATAGGGTAGGGGTAGTGGGATGGGGGTGTATATTTGGTTAAGAGGTGCCTACTGACTGTAGGTTTCGCTTTGTACATAGGCAAGGCGGGTCTTCTGTATTACTGTGTAGCGCCAAAGATCTCGGTCCAGTGACATTGTCTTAGAGAGGTGTAAGTGTGTAAGGTCGGAATTTATCAGATCTTCCCAGGTTTTTCTGGGTCTACCTACTCCGTAACTACCCTCAATTTTGATCGCCCTGCACTTTTTTATGCAGTTGTCGTCTTTCATGCGCATCACGTGGCCATACCAATGTAGTCTTCTCTCAAGTAAACAGCATCTGATCCCTCTTATTCCTAATTTCTCACTTAGTTCATTTATGCTTTGCCGTTCACATATATTACTATTACACATCCAACGGAGCATGCATGCTTCGTTCCTTTCCAGTCTGCGTAGGTCCTCTGCACGCATTGCCCATGTCTCACTGCCATGTAGCATTGCTGTTCGTATACAGGCATGATTCTAGGCCATGCTTCCATGTTCCATTCAGCTATGAGAGTTACATCTTCTGCATATAGGAGTTCCCATGGGCAGCCAGTCTTAAACTCCTCTGTTATAGCCTGAAGGGAAATAATAAATAGGAGGGGGCTAAGGACAGAGCCTTGATGAACACCAACTTTTAAACTAAATTCTTCACAAAATTCATTTTTAATTCTAACCTTACTGACTGTTTCTTTATACATAGCTTGTATAGCTCTCACAAGCCATTCATCTACACCTAGTTTTCTAAGGGCCCACCAGATAATGGAGCGAGGGACTCTGTCAAAGGCTTTCTCCAGGTCTACAAAAGCTAAGTAGGGGTGTTTACTTTTAGCTAGGTACTTCTCCTGTAGTTCTCGTACAAGGAAAAGAGCATCTGTGGTACTTTTACCTGACACAAACCCAAACTGCATTTCATCTAGATCAATTCGCTCTCTGATTAGTTGCGCTATAACTCTTTCTGTGACCTTCATGACCTGGTCAATCAATTTAATGCCTCTATAGTTCCCCCTATCTAGAGCATCCCCTTTACCCTTGAAGCAGTTAATGATGATGCTGCTATGCCAGTCTTTTGGTATGGCCCCGTTCTGTATGACTTGGTTTACTATCCGGGTGACCATAGTATGTCCCTCCATTCCAGATGCTTTCAGCATTTCAGCAACTATCTCGGAAGGCCCAGCTGCCTTGCCTGTCTTCATATCTTTGATTGCCTTAAGTATTATACTACCTTTAACCTACACTGCTTGTCCTTCTATTGGATCGATTTGGGGTAGACTATCTTTTTCCCACTTATTCTCCTCATTTAGTAGCCTCTCGTAGTGACACTTCCAGGCTATCTTCTTATCAGTATCAGTGAGGGCAAGTGCACCATTATCATTCCTTGACACACTGTCTAGCAATCCTGAACATACATATATACATATACACATATGTACATATGTATATAAATATACACATATGTACATATATATATACCCCACTCTCAAGAGCGTGAAACTAATAAACCTTTGTTTGTACTGCCTCTCTGTTTTTGTTTCCGTTCCAGTTTTGACTATATATACATACATATATATATATATATGTATGGAGGCACATGGCTTAGTGGCTAGAGCATTGGCCTTGCAATCGAAAGGTTGTGAGTTCAATTCTCAGACCAGGTGATGTGTTGTTTCCTTGAGCAAGACACTTTATTTCACATTGCTCCAGTTTACTCAGCTGTAGAAATGAGATGATAGGGACTGGGGTCCCTATCATTCCACTGCAAAGTGGACGTGGAGGTGCCACGGCAAAAAAGCACCCAGCACTCACTGTAAATGAGGTTGGCGTTAGGAAGGGCATCCAGCTGTAGAAATCAAGCCAAAATCAGTTCCCGTCTCACCCTTGCAAGCAGGGTAAAGCGGACGTAAAATAAAATGATGAATATATATATATATATCATGATCATCATTTAACGTCAATTTTCCACGCTAGCATGGGTCTGGACGAGAATTGTCCCACTTGAAGCAAGATTGGTTGTCTTGCTCAGGACTGTCTGGCGGCTTTTCTACGGCTGGATGCCCTTCCCAACACCAACCACGTTTACAGTGTGGACTGGGAGGTTTTTACCGTGTTACCTACACGGCCACATTACAGCGTGGACTGTGTGTTTTATTGTCAACACACCTACACGTCTGGCGGGTTTTCTACGGCTGGGTGCCCTTCCCAACACCAACCACGTTTACAGTGTGGACTGGGAGGTTTTTACCGTGTTGCCTACACGGCCACATTACAGCGTGGACTGTGTTTTTTGTCGTGACACCTACACGACCTCATTTATTTCGGACTGGATGTTGTGGTACCAACATAACTTCACATTTAATTATATATATATATATATGTATATATATAGTGAAAACTGGAACAGGAACAAAAACAGAGAGGCAGTACAAACAAAGGTTTATTAGTTTCACGCTCTTGAGAGTGGGGTATATATATATGTACATATGTGTATATGTATATATGTATGTTCAGGATTGCTAGACAATGTGTCAAGGAATTATAATGGTGTACTTAATTATAATGGAAGACCTGGGCAGAGGAGGTGAGAGCTGACCTCAGTAGAGGTAGACCAAGGAAGACCTGGGCAGAGGTGGTGAGAGCTCACCTCAGTAGAGGTAGACCAAGGAAGACCTGGGTAGAGGTGGTGAGAGCTGACCTCAGTAGAGGTAGACCTAGGAAGGCCTGGGCAGAGGTGGTGAGAGCTGACCTCAGTAGAGGTAGACTGAGGAAGACCTGGGCAGAGGTGGTGAGAGCTCACCTCAGTAGAGGTAGACCAAGGAAGACCTGGGTAGAGGTGGTGAGAGCTGACCTCAGTAGAGGTAGACCGAGGAAGACCTGGGCAGAGATGGTGAGAGCTCACCTCAGTAGAGGTAGACCAAGGAAGACCTGGGCAGAGGTGGTGAGAGCTGACCTCAGTAGAGGTAGACCAAGGAAGACCTGGGCAGAGGTGGTGAGAGCTGACCTCAGTAGAGGTAGACCAAGGAAGACCTGGGCAGAGGTGGTGAGAGCTCACCTCAGTAGAGGTAGACCAAGGAAGACCTGGGCAGAGGTGGTGAGAGCTCACCTCAGTAGAGGTAGACCAAGGAAGACCTGGGTAGAGGTGGTGAGAGCTCACCTCAGTAGAGGTAGACCAAGGAAGACCTGGGCAGAGGTGGTGAGAGCTCACCTCAGTAGAGGTAGACCTAGGAAGACCTGGGTAGAGGTGGTGAGAGCTGACCTCAGTAGAGGTAGACCAAGGAAGACCTGGGCAGAGATGGTGAGAGCTGACCTCGGTAGAGGTAGACCAAAGAAGACCTGGGCAGAGGAGGTGAGAGCTCACCTCAGTAGAGGTAGACCGAGGAAGACCTGGGCAGAGGTGGTGAGAGCTCACCTCAGTAGAGGTAGACCAAGGAAGACCTGGGCAGAGAGGTGAGAGCTGACCTCAGTAGAGGTAGACCAAGGAAGACCTGGGTAGAGGTGGTGAGAGCTGACCTCAGTAGAGGTAGACCAAGGAAGACCTGGGCAGAGGTGGTGAGAGCTCACCTCAGTAGAGGTAGACCAAGGAAGACCTGGGTAGAGGTGGTGAGAGCTGACCTCGGTAGAGGTAGACCTAGGAAGACCTGGGCAGAGGTGGGGAGAGCTGACCTCAGTAGAGGTAGACCAAGGAAGACCTAGGCAGAGCTGACCTCAGTAGAGGTAGACCAAAGAAGACCTGGGCAGAGATGGTGAGAGCTGACCTCAGTAGAGGTAGACCTAGGAAGACCTGGGCAGAGGTGGTGAGAGCTGACCTCAGTAGAGGTAGACCAAGGAAGACCTGGGCAGAGCTGACCTCAGTAGAGGTAGACCAAAGAAGACCTGGGCAGAGATGGTGAGAGCTGACCTCAGTAGAGGTAGACCTAGGAAGACCTGGGCAGAGGTGGGGAGAGCTGACCTCAGTAAGGGTAGACCAAGGAAGACCTGGGCAGAGGTGGGGAGAGCTGACCTCAGTAGAGGTAGACCAAGGAAGACCTGGGCAGAGGTGGGGAGAGCTGACCTCAGTAAGGGTAGACCAAGGAAGACCTGGGCAGAGGTGGGGAGAGCTGACCTCAGTAGAGGTAGACCAAGGAAGACCTGGGCAGAGGTGGGGAGAGCTGACCTCAGTAGAGGTAGACCAAGGAAGACCTGGGCAGAGGTGGTGAGAGCTGACCTCAGTAGAGGTAGACCAAGGAAGACCTGGGCAGAGGTGGTGAGAGCTCACCTCAGTAGAGGTAGACCAAGGAAGACCTGGGTAGAGGTGGTGAGAGCTGACCTCAGTAGAGGTAGACCAAGGAAGGCCTGGGAAGAGATGGTGAGAGCTCACCTCAGTAGAGGTAGACCAAGGAAGACCTGGGCAGAGGTGGGGAGAGCTGACCTCAGTAGAGGTAGACCAAGGAAGACCTGGGCAGAGGTGGTGAGGGCTGACCTCAGTAGAGGTAGACCAAGGAAGACCTGGGAAGAGGTTAGCTGAGCTCAAATCACTGACACTCACACAGGAGATGACGAAGGATTGTGCGTGTGAAGAGATGCTGTCCAACCCACGAGGGTGTGGAAAAAAAAACGACGTAAAAATGATGACGATGATGATGATGATGAAGAAAATCACTTGAAACTCACACTTATTAGATCCCAGATATAGACATTGCCATCTTCCGAGCCACTTAGGATCAAATTGTCCATGTTGTTCAAACAGCTGTCGATCTTGTACTCTGAGTTTCGGTGTCCACTGTACCTGTGAAGATTTGCAAAAATATATAAATATTAGGTGAGGTACCCGGCTTCACCCGGGACAATAGTTAAGAGAAGACGGATAAAAAGAGAAAACAACTGTATTGGGTGTGTTGTCTGGTATGAAGTGAGACTGTAATGTGTGAGTATGTGAGAGAGATAAACAAAACAATCATAAAACTTCCTTATTAGGCTAGGGGAGTAAACTGCCAATTAAATGGTAGCATTGGCCTTGGATTTTAAATGTGAAATAACCATAGTTAGTATGATCTTTTTCAGCTCCAAAGGACGTCATCTGAAACACAGCAATATACCACATAACATTGCTTCTGAAGTGTTTAGCTTCGTTAGTACGGACTGTAAGTAGTATAGGGATAAAAGCTGGAGGGTCCTCTATCAGTGGATGTCTGACCTTTCCTCCTACACAACAAAGCTCCAAAAGATGTCATCTGAAACACAGCAATATACCACATAACATTGCTTCTGAAGTGTTTAGTATTGTTAGTACGGACTGTAAGTAGTATAGGGATAAAAGCTGGAGGGTCCTCTATCAATGGATGTCTGACCTTTCCTTCTAAACAACACAGCTCCAAAGGATGTCATCTGAAACACAGCAATATACCACATAACATTGCTTCTGAAGTGTTTAATATTGTTAGTATGGACTGTAAGTAGTATAGGGATAAAAGCTGGAGGGTAGATTTATTTCAAATAGTATCAATTTTTCTTTGTTCTGTAAAATCAAAGACTGTAAAACTACTTTATAGAAGCTAACACAATATTGTTAAACCTTCCTTTAGATCAAAGGATCTATAGTTTAAGACGTTTCTAGACTTTCGTGGGACGTTACTCTCTCTCCCCCTCTGAATATCTAACACTTTAATTGTATCTCTCTCTGTATAATGGCCTATCTCTCTCTTTCTGCCTCTCTCTCTCTTCCCCTCTGAATATCTAACACTTTAATTGTATCTCTCTCTGTATAACGGCCTTTCTCTCTCTCTCTGCCTCTCTCTCTCTCCCCCTCTGAATATCTAACACTTTAATTGTATCTCTCTCTGTATAATGGCCTTTCTCTCTCTCTCTGCCTCTCCCTCTCTCTCTCTCTCCCCCTCTGAATATCTAACACTTTAATTGTATCTCTCTCTGTATAACGGCCTTTCTCTCTCTTTCTACCTCTCCCTCTGCCTCTCCCTCTCTCCCCCTCTGTATATCTAACACTTTAATTGTATCTCTCTCTGTATAACGGCCTTTCTCTCTCTTTCTACCTCTCCCTCTGCCTCTCCCTCTCTCCCCCTCTGAATATCTAACACTTTAATTGTATCTCTCTCTGTATAACGGCCTTTCTCTCTCTTTCTGCCTCTCCCTCTGCCTCTCCCTCTCTCCCCCTCTGAATATCAAACACTTTAATTGTATCTCTCTCTGTATAACGACCTTTCTCTCTCTTTCTGCCTCTCCCTCTGCCTCTCTCTCTCTCCCCCTCTGAATATCAAACACTTTAATTGTATCTCTCTCTGTATAACGGCCTTTCTCTCTCTTTCTGCCTCTCCCTCTGCCTCTCCCTCTCTCCCCCTCTGAATATCAAACACTTTAATTGTATCTCTCTCTGTATAACGACCTTTCTCTCTCTTTCTGCCTCTCCCTCTGCCTCTCTCTCTCTCCCCCTCTGAATATCAAACACTTTAATTGTATCTCTCTCTGTATAACGGCCTTTCTCTCTCTTTCTGCCTCTCCCTCTGCCTCTCCCTCTCTCCCCCTCTGAATATCAAACACTTTAATTGTATCTCTCTCTGTATAACGACCTTTCTCTCTCTTTCTGCCTCTCCCTCTGCCTCTCTCTCTCTCCCCCTCTGAATATCAAACACTTTAATTGTATCTCTCTCTGTATAACGGCCTTTCTCTCTCTTTCTGCCTCTCCCTCTGCCTCTCTCTCTCTCCCCCTCTGAATATCAAACACTTTAATTGTATCTCTCTCTGTATAACGGCCTTTCTCTCTCTTTCTGCCTCTCCCTCTGCCTCTCTCTCTCTCCCCCTCTGAATATCTAACACTTTAATTGTATCTCTCTCTGTATAACAGCCTTTCTCTCTCTCTCTCTGCCTCTCTCTCTCTCCCCCTCTGAATATCTAACACTTTAATTGTATCTCTCTCTGTATAACAGCCTTTCTCTCTCTCTCTCCCCCTCTGAATATCTAACACTTTAATTGTATCTCTCTCTGTATAACGGCCTTTCTCTCAATCTCTCTGCCTCTCCCTCTGTCTCTCTCTCTCTCCCCCCCTCTGAATATCTAACACTTTAATTGTATCTCTCTCTGTATAATGGCCTCTCTCTCTGTCTCTGTCTCTTTAGTGTGTGTGTGTGTGGATGTGTGTGTGTGTGCGTGTGTAGTTTTCGTGTGCCATTCAACCAAAGAACCAACAAACAACTTTTTTATATTATATATATAGATATAACATTAGGTAGTAGCATCTGCTTACGTCATATTTGAGTAAACAGAATTAGTCTGTTAGTTGGGATTTTTTTAAAAACCCTCTGAATAGAAAAAAGAATGAGTATTGACGTACATGGGTCACAGGTCCATCACAGGGTTAAAGTCTGTCTTAGTTTCATTGGCGTTAAGTGACTGAGAGTACAAGACTTCCCCCTGGACAGGACACCAGTCCATTACAGGGTTAAAGTCTGTCTTAGTTTCATTGGCGTTAAGTGACTGAGAGTACAAGACTTCCCCCTGGACAGGACACCAGTCCATCACAGGGTTAAAGTCTGTCTTAGTTTCATTGGTGTTAAGTGACTGAGAATACAAGACTTCCCCCTGGACAGGACACCAGTCCATCACAGGGTTAAAGTCCGTCTTAGTTTCATTGGTGTTAAGTGACTGAGAGTACAAGACTTCCCCCTGGACAGGACACCAGTCCATCACAGGGTTAAAGTCTGTCTTAGTTTCATTGGTGTTAAGTGACTGAGAATACAAGACTTCCCCCTGGACAGGACACCAGTCCATCACAGGGTTAAAGTCTGTCTTAGTTTCATTGGCGTTAAGTGACTGAGAGTACAAGACTTCCCCCTGGACAGGACACCAGTCCATCACAGGGTTAAAGTCTGTCTTAGTTTCATTGGTGTTAAGTGACTGAGAATACAAGACTTCCCCCTGGACAGGACACCAGGCCATCACAGGGTTAAAGTCTGTCTTAGTTTCATTGGTGTTAAGTGACTGAGAATACAAGACTTCCCCCTGGACAGGACACCAGTCCATCACAGGGTTAAAGTCTGTCTTAGTTTCATTGGCGTTAAGTGACTGAGAGTACAAGACTTCCCCCTGGACAGGACACCAGTCCATCACAGGGTTAAAGTCTGTCTTAGTTTCATTGGTGTTAAGTGACTGAGAATACAAGACTTCCCCCTGGACAGGACACCAGTCCATCACAGGGTTAAAGTCTGTCTTAGTTTCATTGGTGTTAAGTGACTGAGAATACAAGACTTCCCTCTGGACAGGACACCAGTCCATCACAGGGTTAAAGTCTGTCTTAGTTTCATTGGTGTTAAGTGACTGAGAGTAGAAGACTTCCCCCTGGACAGGAGGCTAGTCCACCATAGGGTTAAACCCCCCCCCCCCTCCCGATGTAGCTGGTACACATTTCCGTTACAGTCGTACAGGAGCAATGTGAAATGGAGTTTTTCTTGCCCAAGAACACAACATGCCAGCCGACTTAGATCCAGAAATCGAACCCAAGACATTACTGCCGTCAGTCCAACACCCTAACCACTAGGCCCCACCTTAATTAAACTCACTAACTCACTCGTTGAGTAACTGTCCGGTCTGTTTATCGAAGAGTCGTAGTTGACTGTCCAGGGAGCTGGTAAGAACACACTGGTTGTCTTTGGTGAGGGTCACGCAAGTGATTGTCTCTGGAAGAGAAGGAAGAGAAAACGAAGATAAATATGTGATATAAATATATATATATATCATCATTCATCATCATCATTTCATTTTACGTCCGCTTTTCCCTGCTTGCAAGGGTGGGATGGGAACTGATTCTGGCTTGATTTCTACAGCTGGATGCCCTTCCTAACACCAACCTCATTTACAGTGAGTGCTGGGTGCTTTTTTGCCTTGGCACCTCCACGACCACTTTGCAGTGGAATGATAGGGACCCCAATCCCTATCATCTCATTTCTACAGCTGGATGCCCTTCCTAACACCAACCTCATTTACAGTGAGTGCTGGGTGCTTTTTTGCCTTGGCACCTCCACGACCACTTTGCAGTGGAATGATAGGGACCCCAGTCCCTATCATCTCATTTCTACAGCTGAGTAAACTGGAGCAATGTGAAATAAAGTGTCTTGCTCAAGGACACAACACATCACACGGTCTGAGAATTGAACTCACAACCTTTCGATTCCAAGGCCAATGCTCTAACCACTATGCCATATATATATATATATATATATATATATATATATATATATATATATATATATATATATATATATATATATATATATTTATATATATATATATATAATATATATATATATATAGAAAACCTGCCAGATAGTCCTATACGAGCGAGACACGGTCACCCGACCAACCTTGCCTCAAGTGGGACAACTCCCATCTAACCCATGCTAGCATGGAAGATGGACATTAAATGAAGATGATGATGATATATATGACTTCTTACTAGTTAGGCAGCGGGACAAGCAGATGGTGTCAAATACCAAGGTA
>OZ024766.1:10296668-10311668 GCA_964016885.1 Eledone cirrhosa | reverse complement strand
AGTATCAGAGCTGTGATCTCTCAATTCAGAGATTCTTTCCTGAGACATTCTAACCACATGTCTATAGTATCAGAGCTATGGTCTCTCAGTTCAGAGATTCTTTCCTGAGACATTCTAACCACATGTCCATAGTATCAGAGCTGTGATCTCTCAATTCAGAGATTCTTTCCTGAGACATTCTAACCACATGTCCATAGTATCAGAGCTGTGATCTCTCAATTCAGAGATTCTTTCCTGAGACATTCTAACCACATGTCCATAGTATCAGAGCTGTGATCTCTCAATCCAGAGATTCTTTCCTGAGACATTCTAACCACATGTCTATAGTATCAGAGCTATGGTCTCTCAGTTCAGAGATTCTTTCCTGAGACATTCTAACCACATGTCCATAGTATCAGAGCTGTGATCTCTCAATTCAGAGATTCTTTCCTGAGACATTCTAACCACATGTCTGTAGTATCAGAGCTGTGATCTTTCAATTCAGAGATTCTTTCCTGAGATATTCTAACCACATGTCTATAGTATCAGAGCTGTGATCTCTCAATCCAGAGACCACATACAACTCATAATCAGATAATACACACATCTAGGACCACATGCAACACATACTTTGGCATGGTTTCTACAGCTGGATGTCCCACCTAACGCCAACCTCATTTACAGTGAGGACTGGGTACTTTTTATCGTGACACCTACATGACCACTCTACAGTGTGGACTGGGTGCTTTTTGTCGTGACACCTACATGACCACTCTACAGTGTGGACTGGGTGCTTTTTGTCGTGACACCGACACTACCACTATACAGTGTGGACTGGGTGTTTTTTTGTTGTGACACCTACATGACCACTCTACAGTGTGGACTGGGTGCTTTTTGTCGTGACACCGACACTACCACTATACAGTGTGGACTGGGTGTTTTTTTGTTGTGACACCTACATGACCACTTTACAGTGTGGACTGGGTGCTTTTTGTCGTGACACCTACATGACCACTTTACAGTGTGGACTGGGTGTTTTTTGTTGTGACACCTACATGACCACTTTACAGTGTGAAATAGTACATATAAATTTGTAGTAGCAGCAGCAGCAGCAGTAGTAGTAGTAGTAGCAGTAAAAGTAGCAGTAGTAGTAGTAGCAGCAGCAGTCATGGTATGAAGAGAAGAAAGAGGCGAAAGGGGCAACCAACCTGGATGGGTTCTGACTTCCTGCTACGACTGTCCCAGCAGAGTATAGTTCCATCGACGGAGCCTGAGAGGATAATGGTTGACTCCTCGTTGAATTTGACGCAGCTGACGGTACCTGTTGACAGGAAGGGGGCAGGTGTTATTGACACATGTCAGACAGACACGACGGATATGCTATCAGGGTTGATATGACAGACAATGTGATAATCTATATATATGTATAGAACTGAGGATGGCTGTGTGTGTATGTGTGTGTGTGTGTGTGTGTGTGTGTGTGTGTGTGTGTGTGTGTGTGTGTGTGAGTTTGTATCCCTAAAGCTCGAGAAGCACCCAACCGACTGTTTTCAAACTTTACACATGTAATACTTATGTTTCAGGGAGTGTTCTGAGCAAAAATACCAACACTACACCACACACACCACACCACCAACACTACACCACACACCACCAACACTACACCACACACCACCAACACTACACCCACCACCAACACTACACCACACACCACCAACAGTACACCACACACCACACCACTACACTACACCACGCACCACCAACACCACCCCACCACCACTACACCACCAACACTACACCACACACCACCAACACTACACCACACCACTACACTACACCACACACCACCACCACTACACCACCAACACTACACCACACACCACCAACACTACACCACACACCACCAACACCACACCACACCACACACCACCAACACTACACCACACCACACACCACCAACACTACACCACACCACCAACACTACACCACACACCACCAACACTACACCACACCACACCACACACCACCAACACCACACCACACACCACCAACACTACACCACAAACACTACACCACACCACACACCACCTACACTACACCACAAACACTACACCACACACCACCTACACTACACCACACCACACACCACCTACACTACACCACACCACACACCACCAACACTACACCACACGACACACCACCAACACTACACCACACACCACAAACACTACACCACACACCACCTACACTACACCACACACCACCTACACTACACCACACCACACACCACCTACACTACACCACACCACACACCACCAACACCACACCACACCACACCAACACTACACCACACACCACCAACACTACACCACACCACACACCACCAACACTACACCACACCACACACCACCAACACTACACCACACCACACACCACACCACACACCACCAACACTACACCACACCACACACCACCAACACCACACCACACCACACCAACACTACACCACACACCACAAACACTACACACCACACACCACCAACACTACACCACACCACACACCACCAACACTACACCACACCACACACCACCAACACTACACCACACCACACACCACCAACACTACACCACACCACACACCACCAACACTACACTACACCACACACCACCAACACTACACCACACCACACACCACAAACACTACACCACAACACACACCACACACCACCAACACTACACCACACCACACACCACCAACACTACACCACACCACACACCACCAACACTACACCACACACCACCAACACTACACCACACCACACACCACCAACACCACACCACACCAACACTACACCACACACCACAAACACTACACACCACACACCACCAACACTACACCACACCACACACCACCAACACTACACCACTACACCACACCACCAACACTACACCACACACCACCAAAACTACACCACACACCACACCACAAACACTACACCACACCACACACCACACACCACCTACACTACACCACACCACACACCACCTACACTACACTACACCACACACCACCAACACTACACCACACCACACAAACACTACACCACACCACCAACACTACACCACACACCACCAACACTACACCACACCATACACCACCAACACTACACCACACACCACCTACACTACACCACACACCACCTACACTACACCACACCACACACCACCTACACTACACCACACCAACACTACACACCACCACACCACACCACACCACACACCACCAACACTACACCACACCACACACCACCAACACCACACACCACCAACACTACACCACACACCACCAACACTACACCACACCACACACCACCAACACTACACCACACCACACACCACCTACACTACACCACACACCACCAACACTACACCACACACCACCAATGCTACACCACACCACACACCACCAACACTACACCACACCACACAAACACTACACCACACCACACACCACACACCATCAACACTACACCACACACCACCAACACTACACCACACCACACACCACCAACACTACACCACACCACACCACACACCACCAACACTACACCACACACCACCAACACTCCACCACCAACACTACACCACACCACACAAACACTACACCACACCACACACCACACACCATCAACACTACACCACACACCACCAACACTACACCACACCACACACCACCTACACTACACCACACCACACACCACCAACACCACACCACACCACACACCACCAACACTACACCACAAACACCACACCACACCACACACCACCTACACTACACTACACCACACACCACCAACACCACACCACACCACACACCACCAACACCACACCACACCACCAACACTACACCACACCACAAACACTACACCACACCACACACCACCAACACTACACCACACCACACACCACCAACACTACACCACACCACACACCACCAACACTACACCACACCACACACCACCAACACTACACCACACCACACACCACCAACACTACACCACACACCACCTACACTACACCACACCACACACCACCAACACTACACCACACCACCAACACTACACTACACCACACACCACCAACACTACACCACACCACCAACACTACACCACACCACACACCACCAACACTACACTACACCACACACCACCAACACTACACCACACACCACCAAAACTACACCACACTACACCACACACCACCAACACTACACCACACCACACCACACACCACCAACACTACACTACACCACACCACACACCACCAACACTACACCACACACCACCAACACTACACCACACCACACCACACACCACCAACACTACACCACACCACACCACACACCACCAACACTACACCACACCACACCACACACCACCAACACTACACCACACCACACCACACACCACCAACACTACACCACACCACACCACACACCACCAACACTACACCACACCACCAACACTACACCACACCACACACCACCAACGCTACACCACACCACACACCACCAACACTACACTACACCACACACCACCAACACTACACCACACCACACACCACCAACACTACACTACACCACACACCACCAACACTACACCACACCACACCACACACCACCAACACTACACCACACTACACCACACACCACCAACACTACACCACACACCACCAACACTACACCACACCACACACCACCAACACTACACCACACACCACCAACACTACACCACACCACACACCACCAACACTACACCACACCACACACCACCAACACTACACTACACCACACACCACCAACACTACACCACACACCACCAACACTACACCACACCACACACCACCAACACTACACCACACACCACCAACACTACACCACACCACACACCACCAACACTACACCACACCACACACCACCAACACTACACCACACCACACACCACCAACACTACACCACACCACACACCACCAACACTACACCACACCACACACCACCAACACTACACTACACCACACACCACCAACACTACACCACACACCACCAACACTACACCACACCACACACCACCAACACCACACACCACCAACACTACACCACACACCACCAACACTACACCACACACCACCAACACTACACCACACCACACACCACCAACACTACACCACACCACACACCACCAACACTACACCACACCACACCACACACCACCAACACCACACCACACACCACCAACACTACACCACACACCACCAACACCACACCACACCACACACCACCAACACTACACCACACACCACCAACACTACACCACACCACACACCACCAACACTACACCACCTACACTACACCACACACCACCAACACTACACCACACACCACCAATGCTACACCACACCACACACCACCAACACTACACCACACCACACACCACAAACACTACACCACACCACACACCACACACCATCAACACTACACCACACACCACCAACACTACACCACACCACACACCACCAACACTACACCACACCACACCACACACCACCAACACTACACCACACACCACCAACACTCCACCACCAACACTACACCACACCACACAAACACTACACCACACCACACACCACACACCATCAACACTACACCACACACCACCAACACTACACCACACCACACACCACCTACACTACACCACACCACACACCACCAACACCACACCACACCACACACCACCAACACTACACCACAAACACCACACCACACCACACACCACCTACACTACACTACACCACACACCACCAACACCACACCACACCACACACCACCAACACCACACCACACCACCAACACTACACCACACCACAAACACTACACCACACCACACACCACCAACACTACACCACACCACACACCACCAACACTACACCACACCACACACCACCAACACTACACCACACCACACACCACCAACACTACACCACACCACACACCACCAACACTACACCACACTACACCACACACCACCAACACTACACCACACCACACCACACACCACACTACACCACACCACACACCACCAACACTACACCACACCACACACCACCTACACTACACTACACCACACACCACCAACAATCTTACCTGCATGCCCTCTATATTTTCGTTTTACTTGACCAGTAGCCACGTCCCACAAGATCACTGACTTGTCCATACCCCCAGAACAAAGGGCAGCATTGTCACAGGCAGAATTAGCGTCCAGAACCTCAGAACCATGTCCTAAGTAGGTCTTCAGCTGTAGTTGTCGGTAGGGGTTCCACAATTTAAGGGTCTTGTCACTGCCACAACTTACGCAGTATTCACCATCAGCTGGGAGAAGAGGGAAAAATAAAGTATATATTTAAAATAACAGGGTTAACACCACATCTCCAACATTACACCACCACCACCACCACAACACAACACCACTACTACACCAACACCACATCTCCAACATTACACCACTACCACCACCACAACACCACTACTACACCAACACCACATCTCCAACATTACACCACTACCACCACCACAACACCACTACTACACCAACACCACATCTCCAACATTACACCACTACCACCACCACAACACCACTACTACACCAACACCACATCTCCAACATTACACCACTACCACCACCACAACACCACTACTACACCAACACCACCAACACCACCATCAGCTGGGAGAAGAGGGAAAAATAAAGTATATATTTAAAATAACAGGGTTAACACCACATCTCCAACATTACACCACCACCACCACAACCACCACAACACCACTACTACACCAACACCACTACTACACCAACACCACATCTCCAACATTACACCACCACCACAACACAACACCACTACTACACCAACACCACCAACACCGCCATCAGCTGGGAGAAGAGGGAAAAATAAAGTATATATTTAAAATAACAGGGTTAACACCACATCTCCAACATTACACCACCACCACAACACAACACAACACCACTACTACACCAACACCACTACTACACCAACAGTAATATCACACCAACACCACCATCAGCTGGGAGAAGAGGGAAAAATAATATCACAACACCACTACTACACCAACACCACATCTCCAACATTACACCACCACCACCACCACAACACAACACCACTACTACACCAACACCACTACTACACCAACACCACATCTCCAACATTACACCACCACCACAACACAACACCACTACTACACCAACACCACCAACACCACCATCAGCTGGGAGAAGAGGGAAAAATAAAGTATATATTTAAAATAACAGGGTTAACACCACATCTCCAACATTACACCACCACCACAACACAACACAACACCACTACTACACCAACACCACACCACCAACAGTAATATCACACCAACACCACAACCACCACCATCACTGCACACAATTTAAGGGTTTTGTCACTGCCACAACTTACGCAGTATTCACCATCAGCTGGGAGAAGAGGGAAAAATAAAGTATATATTTAAAATAACAGGGTTAAAATTAGACAGTAGAAGTCGCACTGATAGACACATTTTTGGATAGACACAAGTGGTGGATAGCTTCCGGTACCTAGGAGATCAGATTAGCATGGGAGGAGGGTGTTCCAAGGCCATAGTATCTAGAATAAGGACGGGTTGGAAGAAGTTTAGGGAGCTGCTTCCTCTGTTGACGAAGAAGGGTTTCTCCCTGCGTACGAAAGGCCGGTTGTATGATGCTTGTGTGAGGAGCGCGATGCTGCATGGTAGTGAGACATGGGCAGCAACTGCAGAGGATATGCGACGGCTGGAGAGAAATGAGGCAAGCATGCTCCGTTGGATGTGCAGTGTCAATGTGCGTGAACGACCCAGCATAAATGTGTTGAGAGAGAAACTGTGTCTGAGAGGGATAGAATGTAGTGTACGGGAGAGGAGACTGAGGTGGTATGGACATGTGATGTGTTGAGAGAGAAACTGTGTCTGAGAGGGATAGAATGTAGTGTACGAGAGAGGAGACTGAGGTGGTATGGACATGTGATGTGTTGAGAGAGAAACTGTGTCTGAGAGGGATAGAATGTAGTGTACGAGAGAGGAGACTGAGGTGGTATGGACATGTGATGTGTTGAGAGAGAAACTGTGTCTGAGAGGGATAGAATGTAGTGTACGGGAGAGGAGACTGAGGTGGTATGGACATGTGATGCGCATGGAGGATGACCGATGGGTGAAGAAGTGCCAGGAAATGCCAGTTGAAGGAAGACGTGGTAGAGGTAGACCACGAAAAACATGGGCGGAGGTGGTGAGAACAGACCTCAGATCATTGAAGCTCACGGTGGAGATGACGAGGGACCGTGACAAGTGGAGAGATGCTGTGCTGAATAAGACCCGTCCCACCCTTGCAAGCAGGGAAAAGCAGACGTAAAATGATGATGATGAACACCACATCTCCAACATTACACCACCACCACAACACAACACCACTACTACACCAACACCACACCACCAACAGTAATATCACACCAACACCACAACCATCACTGCACTACCACTACCACACCACTACCCACACACCCACTACATCACACCACCACCACAGTACCAACACCACCATTACAACCATGTATTTTATCAGGACACCAACACTACCACTTTACAGAGTGTACTGGGTGTATTTTATCATGACACCAACACTACCACTTTACAGAGTGTACTGGGTGTATTTTATCATGACACCAACACTACCACATTACAGAGTGTACTGGGTGTATTATATCATGACACCATCACTACCACTTTACAGAGTGTACTGGGTGTATTTTATCATGACACCATCACTACCACTTTACAGAGTGTACTGGGTGTATTTTATCATGACACCAACACTACCACTTTACAGAGTGTACTGGGTGTATTTTATCATGACACCAACACTACCACTTTACAGAGTGTACTGGGTGTATTATATCATGACACCAACACTACCACTTTACAGAGTGTACTGGGTGTATTTTATCATGACACCATCACTACCACTTTACAGAGTGTACTGGGTGTATTTTATCATGACACCATCACTACCACTTTACAGAGTGTACTGGGTGTATTTTATCATGACACCAACACTACCACTTTACAGAGTGTACTGGGTGTATTTTATCATGACACCAACACTACCACTTTACAGAGTGTACTGGGTGTATTTTATCATGACACCAACACTACCACTTTACAGAGTGTACTGGGTGTATTTTATCATGACACCAACACTACCATTTTACAGAGTGTACTGGGTGTATTATATCATGACACCAACACTACCACTTTACAGAGTGTACTGGGTGTATTTTATCATGACACCAACACTACCACTTTACAGTGTACAGGGTGTATTTTATCATGACACCAACACTACCATTTTACAGAGTGTACTGGGTGTATTTTATCATGACACCATCACTACCACTTTACAGTGTACAGGGTGTATTTTATCATGACACCAACACTAACATTTTACAGAGTGTACTGGGTGTATTTTATCATGACACCAGCACTACCACTTTACAGAGTGTACTGGGTGTATTTTATCATGACACCATCACTACCACTTTACAGAGTGTACTGGGTGTATTTTATCATGACACCAACACTACCACTTTACAGAGTGTACTGGGTGTATTTTATCATGACACCAACACTACCACTTTACAGAGTGTACTGGGTGTATTTTATCATGACACCATCACTACCACTTTACAGAGTGTACTGGGTGTATTTTATCATGACACCATCACTACCACTTTACAGAGTGTACTGGGTGTATTTTATCATGACACCAACACTACCACTTTACAGAGTGTACTGGGTGTATTTTATCATGACACCAACACTACCACTTTACAGAGTGTACTGGGTGTATTTTATCATGACACCAACACTACCACTTTACAGAGTGTACTGGGTGTATTTTATCATGACACCAACACTACCACTTTACAGAGTGTACTGGGTGTATTATATCATGACACCATCACTACCACTTTACAGAGTGTACTGGGTGTATTTTATCATGACACCAACACTACCACTTTACAGAGTGTACTGGGTGTATTTTATCATGACACCAACACTACCACTTTACAGAGTGTACTGGGTGTATTTTATCATGACACCAACACTACCACTTTACAGAGTGTACTGGGTGTATTTTATCATGACACCAACACTACCACTTTACAGAGTGTACAGGGTGTATTTTATCATGACACCAGCACTACCACTTTACAGAGTGTACTGGGTGTATTTTATCATGACACCAACACTAACATTTTACAGAGTGTACTGGGTGTATTTTATCATGACACCAACACTACCACTTTACAGAGTGTACTGGGTGTATTTTATCATGACACCAACACTACCATTTTACAGAGTGTACTGGGTGTATTTTATCATGACACCAACACTACCATTTTACAGAGTGTACTGGGTGTATTTTATCATGACACCAACACTACTACTTTACAGAGTGTACTGGGTGTATTTTATTATGACACCATCACTACCATTTTACAGAGTGTACTGGGTGTATTTTATCATGACACCAACACTGCCACTTTACAGAGTGTACTGGGTGTATTTTATCATGACACCAACACTGCCACTTTACAGAGTGTACTGGGTGTATTTTACCAATAATAATAATAACAACAACTTACAGTTAAATCTGACATTCCTCACAGCCCCCTGTTTACAGTCAACAGATATGTTTAATTTCTCCACATGTGTACTTTGAGACATCGACTCCAAGGAAGACGTAGACATATTTAGATATTTCAGGCTATATGCCTCACACACAATGTCAATACGTGTATGTATATATATATATATATATATATATATATATATATAATAGATTATTTTATATATATATATATATATATATATATATATATATATATAATAGATTATTATTATCAATTTTATTATTATTACTAATAGATTATTATATATATATATATATCGGATCTAGCTGACGAAATAGCTGGAGCTCAGCCGTCGGGGTCCTGATTATTTTCCTATATATGTATGTATGTATGATATTTTATATATATATATATATATATGTGTGTGTTAAATCAATATATATACTATATATATATCGATTAAGTTTCTCAACAAAAAGCTCTAGAGCATATAACACCAACACATTATTTCTGGCAATATTATTACATCAATATTGCTGGCCTTGTGCCAAAAGTACAAACAATTATTACAATAAAAGGACCCTCCACAAATATAACAAGTATAGGCGCAATGTAGCAGGTGCTAATCGAATCGTTTGCGGCAATCACAAAGCGCTCAGTGAAGCGAGAAGTTAATATATCATCGAAGTCTATCTTGGTATGGTGGGACTATATATATATATATATATATATATATATATATATGGGGCTATAGATAAAACAAAGTTGTTTCAATTAAGTTTAAACGTGCATGTTATATATATATATATATATATGTGTGTGTGTGTGTGTGTATAACGATTTACGTATGTATGTATGTATGTATATATATATATATATATATATATATGTGTATAACGGTTTACGTATGTATGTGTGTATATATATATATATATATATGTGCGTGTATAACGGTTTACGTATGTATGTGTGTATATATATATATATGTGTATAACGGTTTACGTATGTATGTGTGTATATATATATATATATATGTGTGTGTATAACGGTTTACGTATGTATGTGTGTATATATATATATATGTGTGTGTATAACGGTTTACGTATGTATGTGTGTGTATGTATATATATATATATATATATATATATATATATATAACGGTTTGTGTATATATATATATATGTGTGTGTATAAGGATTTACGTATGTATGTATATATATATATATATATAACGGTTTAAGTATATATATATATATTATATGCAAAAGTTCTATTTAAAATTGTTGGGATACAACAAATAAATATTTTTATAACTGATATAAAGCACTCGACAAATATCTAAAATATTAAACTTCTACTTCGGTATTGAGTACTCTTTTCTCTCAGTCTTCAAGCACATGAGGATATATACATGTGTATATACATGTATATCGATATAATTAGGTGTATGTATATATGTAATTATCTTCCTACAAACACGTGTATAGATTGTTTTTGTAATTTCCTGTTACACCGGTTTCTGTCTCTCCTTAACTAATTCTACATCTCTCTCTTTACAGTCTACTCTCTTTAACCCCTTCCTCCAACTTCCTCATGAAATTAGTATATACCTCTTACTATTCCTCTCCTCTGGTCTTACTGTTTCTCTTTTATTACCCCTTGCTTTAAAATATTACTCTCTCTAGCTTCTCACTCCTCCTTCCGTATTAAATTAGTATATACCTCTTACTATTCCTCTCCTCTGGTCTTACTGTCTCTCTTTTATTACCCCTTGCTTTAAAATATTACTCTCTCTAGCTTCTCACTCCTCCTTCCTCATTAAATTAGTATATACCTCTTACTATTCCTCTCCTCTGGTCTTACTGTCTCTCTCTTTTATTACCCCTTGCTTTAAAATATTACTCTCTCTAGCTTCTCACTCCCCTTCCTCATTAAATTAGTACATACCTCTTGCTATCCCTATGGTCTTTTCTTCCTGTGTCTCTCTTATTACCCCTCGCTTTAAAATATTACTCTCTCTAGCTTTTCCCTCCTACTTCGTCACTAAATTCCTATATACCTCTCCTTTAGTCTTACTATATCCGTCGACATGTATGTATGTGTCCGTCTCTTTTACTGCCCCTCCTTTTAAGTTGTTCCTCTCTCTAGCTTCTCCCTCCTACTTTGTCTTAAATTCCTATATACCTCTTACTATACCTCTCCTCTAAGTTGCATGTGTGTAAGAATGAAACGCATGCGTTATGGTTACAGTAGCTCGGTGTAAGATCAAATCTGGTTCCCCGGTAATAATTGTCGTCAAACTACTAGCAGCGGAGACTTCAAGAATTCTTAGTTTCTTTTCCACCTGCCTATACAGTGTTATCGGGGTGATGTGACAGTGATCGTTGAACTGGAGCTGGGGCACGGAAGGGGTGGGTGAGTGGGACATGCACCCCAACCCCAATAATTATATTTCGCCCCCAAAATTACCAAAACACACATCTAGTTGTAGTACTCCTGAGCACTAATTATTATTATTATCTCTTATCCCGCCGAGGTTGACTTTGCCTTTCATCCTTACGGGGTGGATAAAATAAAGTACCAGTAATGTACTGGGTATTTGCTGGCCTTGTGCCAAAAGTAGAAACAATTATTATTATCTCTTATCTGAGTTCAAATCCCGCCGAGGTTGACTTTGCCTTTCATCCTTACAGGGTCGATAAAATAAAGTACCAGTAATGCACTGGGTTTTGCTGGCCTTGTGCCAAACGTAGAAACAATTATTATTATTATCTCTAGCCATTCTGAGTTCAAATCCCGCCGAGGTTAACTTTGCCTTTCATCCTTACGGGGTCGATAAAATAAAGTACCAGTAATACACTGTGCAATTGCTGGCCTTGTGCCAAAAGTAGAAACAATTATTATTATTATCTCATCATCATCAACGTTTAACGTCTACCACGCTAGCATGGGTTAGACGGGAATTTTTGTCTCACTTGAGGCAAGTTGGTCGGGTGACCGTGTCTCGCTCGTATAGGACTATCTGGCATGTTTTCTACGGCTGGATGCCCTTCCTAACACCAACCACGTTTACAGTGTGGACTGGGAGGTTTTTACTGTTACCTACATGACCACATTACAGTGTGGACTGGGTGTTTTTTTGTCGTGACACCTACACGACCACATTACAGTGTGGACTGGGAACTTTTTACTGTGTTACCTACATGACTACATTACAGCGTGGACTGTGTGTTTTTTTGCCGTGACACCTACACGACCACATTACAGTGTGGATACTGCAAGGCACCAGAGATCTCGGTCCAGTGACATTGTCTTAGAGAGGTGCAAGTGTGTAAGATCGGAATTTATCATGTCGTCCCATGTTTTTCTGGGTCTACCTACTCCATAACATCTATTTGTATATAATAATAATAGTTTCACTTTTGTCACAAGGCCAGCAATTACCCCAGTGTATTACTGGTACTTTATTTTATCGACCCTGTAAGGATGAAAGGCAAAGTTAACCTCGGCGGGATTTGAACTCAGAATGGAAAGGGCTGTAACTCTATGCGTCAAAGCCAGCAATTACCCAGTGTATTACTGGTACTTTATTTCATCGACCCCGTATGGATGAAAGGCAAAGTTAACCTCGGCGGGATTTGAACTCAGTGTGGATGTTTTCAAGAAACATCTCGACACTCTGCTATCCAGGGTCCCGGATGAGCCCCAAATCCCGAACGAAGGTAACCTAAGAGCAGCAGCAACGAACTCCCTCTTACACCAATGGCCAGCCAACACAGGCTGGAGATAGAACATGTTGCAACATGGGTGGTGCCCAAGCATGGCCTCAGCCGGATGGCTGGAGCAGGTAAAAGAGTAAAAGTAAATAACAGATGTCAAATCAAGGATTTTTATATTGTAATTGAGAGAAAAACACAGAGAGAGGGAGAGTGTGTATTTGTGACAAACAACAGCAACAACAAACAAAAATTAAAATCTTTATTGCCTGGTTGTAATTACAATTGGTTAAAATTATCTACATACATGTTTTTGTTTCTTTGTGTGTGTATATATATATACACACACACATATACATACATACATATATATATTTATATATATATGTGTGTGTGTATATATAAACACAATTCCTAAACAGATACAGACACTTATGTATATATATCACAGTCTGGTGACATCCATTACCACAAATGTATGTATGTATGTATATATATATATATATATATATATATATATAT
>OZ024766.1:10281668-10291668 GCA_964016885.1 Eledone cirrhosa | reverse complement strand
AAGCACAAGTGAAGCCATTTTTTCTTCCCCCCTGTCTTAATATATTTATATATATATATATATATATATATATATATATATATATATATATACATTTTATATAAAGGTAATATATATATACTTTTTATATATAGGTAATATATATATGCATAATATATATACACTATAAAATTACATATATAATGTATATATATATATAAATATATATATATATATATATATATATATATGCATATATATACATATATAATGTTTATATATATATATATACATATATAATGTTTATATATATATATATACATATATATACATATATAATGTTTATATATATATATATATATACATATATAATATTTATATATATATATATACATATATATACATATATAATGTTTATATATATATATATACATATATAATGTTTATATATATATATATACATATATATACATATATAATGTTTATATATATATATATATATACATATATAATATTTATATATATATATATACATATATATACATATATGTTTATATATATATATATACATATATAATGTTTATATATATATATATACATATATATACATATATAATGTTTATATATATATATATACATATATAATGTTTATATATATATATATACATATATATACATATATAAAGTTTTTATATAT
The DNA here is from genome assembly GCA_964016885.1 of Eledone cirrhosa. Lineage (NCBI taxonomy): Eukaryota > Metazoa > Mollusca > Cephalopoda > Octopoda > Eledonidae > Eledone > Eledone cirrhosa. The sequence continues at coordinate 10,290,992 of OZ024766.1, read as the reverse complement.
AAGCATATATATATATATATATATATATATATATATATAAAAACCCAGTTCAAACTCGGGGGGGGGTCACAAAATCATCATGAAGGGTCCTTGGTGAAGTCTGAGGGGTCGGTGGCTGTGGCTGTCAAGGGGTTAAGGTTCTGGTTGTCACTGATGAACATGGTGAGTCTCTGCCAAAGGTCAACCGGGGTGGAACAGGATGTTGGAGAAGAAGGACCTGCACTTGAGTTTGTCGAAGATGATAGACTTTGACCTGTATGGAATAGAAACAGTATATATACATATATATGTGTGTATGTATATGTGTATGTATATGTGTATGTATATATGTATATATATATGTGTGTATATATATATGTGTGTATATATATATGTCAGGTCACCAGTTGGTGCTACTGGTAACATGTATCCCAGTACAACCTGTCTCATGGTCGGGTCGTTGGCGACTAAACTGGCAACCCCACCAAGGTTTCTTGGTGAGGAGGGTGACTTTGGACATCCTGCAGGACTAAAAACAAAACCTGTCAAAGAGCAAAGGAGCTCTTAAGAGTCAATGGCCATCCAAAATCACCGGGAGAGATGACCCCTTAGCCTTTGTCAAGGCAGAATTCTAGGAGAAGGAAAACTCTGATATAATACCTGCAACCCTGATGGTATCCAATGATGTTGACTTGTTCTTCTTTTTGGTAAATATCATCTTGGTTAAGAGAGTGGGACTGGCTTTGTGCAGTGCCTTTGCTCACTATAAAAGCTTCACGGCACAGGCATTGCTTTATATCTGGAGATCTCTCTGCACCTGTCGTCACATGGTACCATGGGCCCAGCACTGTGTCAATAATTGTCACAGGTGTAGTGTTTGTACCAGAGTTTTCAAGTCGCTGGCTGGACTAAAAAGTCACACTCGTTCAGCGCATCGGTAGGGGTTCTCCTACATGGATAAAAAGTAGTGGCCGTACTCGAAAACGAGTTGGCAGCCACCATATATATATATACATGTATGTATGTATATATGTATGTGTATGTATATATATATATATGTATGTATATATATATGTATATATCTATATATATGTATGTATTAAGAGAGTAAAACAAAGAATCCTTTAATACATCAAAAGTTTTTATTAGCCGACAATGTTTCGTCCTATTAAGGACTCATCAGAGCAATCAAAACAACAAGAGGTAATATCGGCAGATACAAGACGGAAACTCTGAAGAATATGGAGGATGGCTCTGAACATTAATCAGTATACACTGAGGATGAAAAACTCAGAGCTGTACGGGAGCCTCCCAAAAGTCAAATCAAAAGTGACACAGAGGAGACTGAGGTTAGCTGGACATGCTCACCGACATCCAGAGTTGACACTGCACTGTGCTCCTGTGGGAGTCCCTACATGGACACACTGGGTTAGCTGGACATGTGCACCGACATCCAGAGTTGACACTGCACTCAGTGCTCCTGTGGGAGCCCCTACATGGACACACTGGGTTAGCTGGACATGTGCACCGACATCCAGAGTTGACACTGCACTCAGTGTTCCCGTGGGAGCCCCTACATGGACACACTGGAAGAGGAAGACCAAGGTTAACATATGTTGATGCCCTAAGGACAGACACTGGTCTGTTGGAGACGCAGGACATGGCAGCGATAATGAGGGACAGAGACCGCTGGAGAGAACTCGTCCATGGATCTCGGGAATTTTACCCGCCTTAGATGTAGATGAGATACACATACATACATATATATATATATTTTACCAGCCCTGGATGGATGGATATATATATATAACAAAGGCAAAGCTCAAAATTTAATTTAGTGCACGCTAAAAATTTAATTTAGACTAAAAATACCTGTCGAAATGTTTTGAGCTCTGCCGTCGGGGTCCTGAACCTTTTCTTATATCATCACCATCATCATAGTTTAACGTCCATCTTCCACGCTAGCATGGGTTAGATGGGAGTTGTGCCACTTGAGGCAAGGTTGGTCGGGTGACCGTGTCTTGCTCGTATAGGACTGTCTGGCAGGTTTTCTACGGTTGGATGCCCTTCCTAACACCAACCACGTTTACAGTGTGGACTGGGAGGTTTTTACCATGTTACCTACACGGCCACATTACAGCGTGGACTGTGAGTTTTTTTAATATATATGCATGTATGTATGTATGTATATATGTATACATATATGTATATATATATATATATATATATATATATATATATATATATATATATATATATAAAAGATGAATATAAAATGAAAGTGCTTTTTTTAAAAAGGGAATTCATTAGGTATTGACATATGTTTCTGTAACAGATGGAATACCTATGTACCGCTGCTTGTGTAATCATATAGTGTTAGCAAATATTCGATAGCAAATGTATAATCAGTTGTCACTTCTTCAGAGATTTTGGATAAATTGGATAAAATCAGAAAAATTGAAGTATTTATATTAGTGGTAATAGAGGAAGAAGAGAGGGGATAGTATATGACAGATGGTAATTCAATTTACTGCTAAACAAGTATATAAAGGGTTTCTAATGAGAATACAATGAGTAAATGGTTTATTTTGTCTAAATAAGAATTTTTGGGAGTGCCTATTTTAATCTATACTTGACCCATTGGACAGTGGACAGGGCTGGTCATTTGGTGTAGTAGTATTAATTATAAAGTGTCAATTGGGGAAGGGGGAGATTTCGATTGCTACTGAATAACATCAATGCTAGTAGCCAGCTGGTATATGCATTAGGGAATTGAATTAGGAAATCAGAAATCTCAGTTTATCTATAGCAGTTTATATTTGTTTCTACTTTAGGCACAAGGCCAGCAATTACTCAGTTCATTACTGGTACTTTATTTTATCGACCCCGTAAGGATATTAAATGGTAAATAATAGAAGAGTTGATAGAATTAAGACTAATAGAGAATGTTAATATGTATTTTGACAATCAAACGGAGATGGAGACAGGCGTTCAATCCTGGTAGTATTTATAATATGAAAATGTAGATTTTAAGCGATGGTGATAACCTGAAATTTTATATATATATATATATATATATATCATCATCATCACCATTTTACGTCCGTTCTTCCACGCTAGCATGGGTTAGACGGGTAGTCCTGTTGTGGGCAGTGTCTGGTCGGCTGACCATGCCTTGCTCATACAGGAACTGATCTGGCTTGATTTCTACAGCTGGATGCCCTTCCTAACACCAACCTAATTTACAGTGAGTGCTGGGTGCTTTTCCGTGGCGCCTACACGTCCACTTTACAGTGTGGGCTGGGTACTTTTTTGCCGTGGCACCTCCACGACCACCTTGCGGTGGGGGGTGTGGGGGCATATATATATATATATATATGAAAACTGTAATTTACTACACTTATTCTTATTATTAATTTTTCTTAATATTAATCAACATTTGAAAAGATGGCTTTTGCAGACCCATCGAAACCGGTCATTTTTTATACCCTTTATTATTTTCTTACCTTATAAAATTATATGTTTTTTCATAAAAAAGTATTCTGTCTCTTATATATTCCATGTGCCATTACCAACCTCAATTTTCTCTCTCTCTCTCTCTCTATATATATATATATATACATAGTAGGGACTAGAGAGAAAGGGCCTCAAAGTCAACATGACAAAGACTAAGGTCCTTATAAGTAGACGAGAAAACAGAACCCAGATCCCCTCAGGGAAATGGCCTTGCTCAGTATGTAGGAAAGGTGTAGGTAGGAACTCCATTCTTTGCCCCAAATGCAAACAATGGGTACACAAGAGATGTAGCGGGATCTCAGGAAGCTTAATTAAGAATGTAGGATTCACATGCAGCAGCTGTGCTGAAACAGCAAGCAAACAGCCACAGGAAACAAGTACCACCAATCTCTGGGAGGGCCCTGTAGAAACAGTAGACAGCTTCTGCTACCTAGGTGACCGAATTAGCAACGGAGGTGGGTGCTCAGAAAGTACAATAACTAGGGTAAGAACGGGATGGAAGAAGTTTAGGGAACTACTACCACTGCTAGCTGCAAAAGGCTTCTCCCTCAGAATGAAAGGCAGACTGTATGATGCGTGTATCCGAACAGCGATGTTGCATGGTAGTGAGACCTGGGCGCTGAAGGTGGAAGACTTACGTAGATTAGAGAGAAACGAAGCCTGCATGCTCCGATGGATGTGTAACAGTAATATACGTGAACGACAAAGCATAAATGAATTGAGAGAGAGACTGAGCATAAGAGGAATCAAATGCTGCGTGCAGGAGAGGCGGTTACGCTGGTATGGACATGTGATGCGTATGAAGGATGACAGCTGCATAAAAAGGTGCAGAGCACTAGAAGTTGATGGAAACCGCGGAGTGGGGAGACCCAAGATGACTTGGGATGAGGTGATAAAAGCCGACCTTACCCAACTACACCTCTCAAAGTCAATGACACACGACCGTGACTTCTGGCGTCACGCAGTAATACAGGGTACCCGACCTCCCATGGGTACATGCTGAAGCATATAAACAATATGCCCCCCCCCCCCCCCACCGCAAGGTGGTCGTGGAGGTGCCACGGCAAAAAAGCACCCAGCCCACACTGTAAAGTGGACGTGTTGGGGCCACGAAAAAGCACCCAGCACTCACTGTAAATGAGGTTGGTGTTAGGAAGGGCATCCAGCTGTAGAAATCAAGCCAGATCAGTTCCTGTATGAGCAAGGCATGGTCAGCCGACCAGACACTGCCCACAACAGGACAACCCGTCTAACCCATGCTAGCGTGGAAGAACGGACGTAAAACGGTGATGATGATGATGATGATGATATGTATACATATATACATACATACATACATACATTTATATTAAAAAAACTCACAGTCCACGCTGTAATGTGGTCATGTAATATATATATATATATTGAGATAACTTTTGGTCATTTGAACTGCTGCTATTTCTAGTAGCAGGACATTGACCTGTCTGGCCTGCCTTTTGTCTTTACACACGCCACTAGACAAAATTGTTTCTTTCCTCATTCACTCTCATTCGGGAACAGTGTTGTAGGCGCCAGTTTGTTATGTGAACTCGGGAATTTTATATTCTCCGAGCGAGAAAAGCCTTCTGATGAAAGTCCCTTTCTCAATGGAAACCCGCTCGGATTATCTATTTATTGGGGATTTGAAACGATGCGGTAAAGGCACATATAGTAAGAACAGCAAACTTTTTAAAATTTATTTTAAAACTTTTTCTCTATTTGCTAAACCTTGATTTTATATATATATATATATGTATGTGTATATAAATATATATATGTGTGTGTATATAAATATATATATATATGTGTGTGTGTATATAAATATATATACACACACATATATATATATATTTATATACACACACATATATATACACATATATATATAATATCTATATATATATATATATATATAACACACACTCAATACACAGACGCCCACCTAAAGCACACTCACACACACACAGAACTACATACACAGACACACGCCAGCCCTCTCTCCCCTCCACCAGACGTTACCTTTATGCAGGACCCCCAGCGGGGTAATCGAAGGTCTCTGAGATGAAAGGACCGAGGCCTCATTCGGTGGTGACGAGGCCGGGGTGTTGAATCCCATTGACATGGCCTTCTTAAGGAAACTGTTAACATCGCTGAGCGTCAGAGCGTTGTGCAGAGTCTCTAACGCGCGCACTGAGGGTACCATTGTGTACCCTTCGATACCTGTAATGGAAAGATAAAATTTATATATATATTTAAATATATATATATATATATATATATATATATATTTATTTATTTATATATATATTTTTATATATATATATTTTTATATATATATATATATATATTTAAATATATATATATATATATATATATTTGTTTATTTATATATATATTTATATATATATATATATATATTTAAATATATATATATATATATATATATTTAAATATATATATATATAAATATATATATATATATTTATATAAATATATATATATATATATATATATATATATATATATATATAAATATGTATATATATATTTATTTATTTATATATATATTTATATATATATATATTTAAATATATATATATATATTTATTTATTTATATATATATTTATATATATATATATTTAAATATATATATATATATTTATTTATTTATATATATATTTATATATATATATATATATATTTAAATATATATATATATAAATATATATATATATATTTAAATATATATATATATATATATATATATATATATTTATTTATTTATATATATATTTTTATATATATATATATATATATTTATATATATATATATTTAAATATATATTTATATAAATATATATATATATATTTAAACAAAAATATATATATATATATATATATATATATGATTATATACATATATATATATATGTAAATAATAGGCCAGCAATTACCCAGTTTATTACTGGTACTTTATTTTATCGACCCCGTAAGGATGAAAGGCAAAGTTAACCTCGGCGGGATTTGAACTCAGAAAGGCAAGGGCCGTAACTCTATGCGTCAAAGCATGGCGTCCGACCCTCTACTGATACTAGCAATCCACTACCCTATATACATTTAAATAATACAGAAAAGCTGGACTTTAGTTGTGACAGGTATTTAAAAATAATATATGGGTTTGAATGATAACCAACAAACGTAAGGTGAAAGGTTGAATTATATTCATTGTATTCATTTTAATCTCTACAGCTTCTCAGTACATTTTTTAAAACATGAGAAAGTCTAAAATAAATGTACTTAATTTTTTACATCGTAATTCTACAGATTATATTTTAGTACATTTTTCGTGGAGTTGGGCAGCTGACTGTAAATTCCTTATCATTACCTTACTTGGCAGTATCAGTAGAGGGTCGGACGCCATGCTTTCCATTCTACAGATTATATTTTAGTACAGTTGGGCAGCTGACTGTAAATTCCTTATCATTACCTTACTTGGCAGTATCAGTAGAGGGTCGGACGCCATGCTTTCCATTCTGCAGATTATATTTTAGTACAGTTGGGCAGCTGACTGTAAATTCCTTATCATTACCTTACTTGGCAGTATCAGTAGAGGGTCGGACGCCATGCTTTCCATTCTGCAGATTATATTTTAGTACAGTTGGGCAGCTGACTGTAAATTCCTTATCATTACCTTACTTGGCAGTATCGGTAGAGGGTCGGACGCCATGCTTTCCATTCTACAGATTATATTTTAGTACAGTTGGGCAGCTGACTGTAAATTCCTTATCATTACCTTACTTGGCAGTATCAGTAGAGGGTCGGACGCCATGCTTTCCATTCTGCAGATTATATTTTAGTACAGTTGGGCAGCTGACTGTAAATTCCTTATCATTACCTTACTTGGCAGTATCGGTAGAGGGTCGGACGCCATGCTTTCCATTCTACAGATTATATTTTAGTACAGTTGGGCAGCTGACTGTAAATTCCTTATCATTACCTTACTTGGCAGTATCAGTAGAGGGTCGGACGCCATGCTTTCCATTCTGCAGATTATATTTTAGTACAGTTGGGCAGCTGACTGTAAATTCCTTATCATTACCTTACTTGGCAGTATCGGTAGAGGGTCGGACGCCATGCTTTCCATTCTACAGATTATATTTTAGTACAGTTGGGCAGCTGACTGTAAATTCCTTATCATTACCTTACTTGGCAGTATCGGTAGAGGGTCGGACGCCATGCTTTCCATTCTACAGATTATATTTTAGTACAGTTGGGCAGCTGACTGTAAATTCCTTATCATTACCTTACTTGGCAGTATCAGTAGAGGGTCGGACGCCATGCTTTCCATTCTACAGATTATATTTTAGTACAGTTGGGCAGCTGACTGTAAATTCCTTATCATTACCTTACTTGGCAGTATCGGTAGAGGGTCGGACGCCATGCTTTCCATTCTACAGATTATATTTTAGTACAGTTGGGCAGCTGACTGTAAATTCCTTATCATTACCTTACTTGGCAGTATCGGTAGAGGGTCGGACGCCATGCTTTCCATTCTACAGATTATATTTTAGTACAGTTGGGCAGCTGACTGTAAATTCCTTATCATTACCTTACTTGGCAGTATCGGTAGAGGGTCGGACGCCATGCTTTCCATTCTACAGATTATATTTTAGTACAGTTGGGCAGCTGACTGTAAATTCCTTATCATTACCTTACTTGGCAGTATCGGTAGAGGGTCGGACGCCATGCTTTCCATTCTACAGATTATATTTTAGTACAGTTGGGCAGCTGACTGTAAATTCCTTATCATTACCTTACTTGGCAGTATCGGTAGAGGGTCGGACGCCATGCTTTCCATTCTACAGATTATATTTTAGTACAGTTGGGCAGCTGACTGTAAATTCCTTATCATTATCTTACTTGGCAGTATCGGTAGAGGGTCGGACGCCATGCTTTCCATTCTACAGATTATATTTTAGTACAGTTGGGCAGCTGACTGTAAATTCCTTATCGTGGAGTTGGGCAGCTGACTGTAAATTCCTTATCATTACCTTACTTGGCAGTATCGGTAGAGGGTCGGACGCCATGCTTTCCATTCTACAGATTATATTTTAGTACAGTTGGGCAGCTGACTGTAAATTCCTTATCGTGGAGTTGGGCAGCTGACTGTAAATTCCTTATCATTACCTTACTTGGCAGTATCGGTAGAGGGTCGGACGCCATGCTTTCCATTCTACAGATTATATTTTAGTACAGTTGGGCAGCTGACTGTAAATTCCTTATCATTACCTTACTTGGCAGTATCGGTAGAGGGTCGGACGCCATGCTTTCCATTCTACAGATTATATTTTAGTACAGTTGGGCAGCTGACTGTAAATTCCTTATCGTGGAGTTGGGCAGCTGACTGTAAATTCCTTATCATTACCTTACTTGGCAGTATCGGTAGAGGGTCGGACGCCATGCTTTCCATTCTACAGATTATATTTTAGTACAGTTGGGCAGCTGACTGTAAATTCCTTATCGTGTGAGTTGGGCAGCTGACTGTAAATTCCTTATCATTACCTTACTTGGCAGTATCGGTAGAGGGTCGGACGCCATGCTTTCCATTCTACAGATTATATTTTAGTACAGTTGGGCAGCTGACTGTAAATTCCTTATCGTGGAGTTGGGCAGCTGACTGTAAATTCCTTATCATTACCTTACTTGGCAGTATCGGTAGAGGGTCGGACGCCATGCTTTCCATTCTACAGATTATATTTTAGTACAGTTGGGCAGCTGACTGTAAATTCCTTATCGTGGAGTTGGGCAGC
>OZ024766.1:10259168-10271668 GCA_964016885.1 Eledone cirrhosa | reverse complement strand
CAGTTTCTCTCTCAACACATCACATGTCCATACCACCTCAGTCTCCTCTCCCGTACACTACATTCTATCCCTCTCAGACACAGTTTCTCTCTCAACACATTTATGCTGGGTCGTTCACTCACATTTACACTGCACATCCAACGGAGCATGCTTGCCTCATTTCTCTCCATCGTCGCATATCCTCTGCAGTTGCTGCCCATGTCTCACTACCATGCAGCATCGCGCTCCTCACACAGGCATCATACAACCGGCCTTTCGTACGCAGGGAGAAACCCTTCTTCGTCAGCAGATTAAAGTTTAAGCAAAGAATCGCTGCTTTCACCCTTAATGGGATCTTCTGAAACTCTATCCAGTGGTGAACAGAGTTAAATAACTGTATACTATGAGACATAATATATAGGTATGATCAGACCTATATATGAGTTATATATATATATATATATATATATATACACATAATCCTGAAACGTAATCCTGGTATGTTTATATACATTTTTTTCTTCTAACTTTAATTTTATACCTAACTGTGTATGGTTGAAGATATATTTAATCGATTTCCACGTGCTATTGAAATGCTGGGTAAATATTCTATAGCTGTTGATCGCGAATAGATGGCTGTCGTTTATTTATCTATTATTTCTTCATAGGTGCCTTTTAATCTTATAGCCTGGTTTAATTGGTTATATAACTGCTATAGACCAGGCAATATGTTAATATGATCAACCCTTCGAAACGATCGTAAAACAATGAAATGAATAGGTAAACTAACTTGCCTTTGTTGTTATCATTACTGTTAATCTAATATATATATATGGAGGAGGTTATAGTTCACTTGAAGCATTGTGTAATGAGGTATAAACGTTTGTATATGTATAATAAAGCCAAAACAAAGCAGGTATGGACATAGAATAAAGAATGCAAATGCAAAAGATATTGTTGACAATTTGTCTTTTACCTTAGATTTATTTAAATGTCCTAAATTTTCGAGATAATATCTCTTCTTTCCAGTCAGCATGACTTGGAAAGCTTTTTAGAACACTGGTTTGACAAATTTATTCCCTCTGAAGAAGAGATATTATCTCGAAAATTTAGGACATTTAAATAAATCTAAGGTAAAAGACAAATTGTCAACAATATCTTTTGCATTTGCATTCTTTATTCTATGTCCATACCTGCATTGTTTTGGCTTTATTATACATATACAAACGTTTATATATATATATATATATATATATATATATATATATATATATATATATATGGAGGCACATGGCTTAGTGGTTAGAGCATTGGCTTTGCAATCGAAAGGTTGGGAGTTTTTAGTTGGAGAGGAACAACACGTGGCATCTGTTGTCTGCCGTTTGTGTACATCTCTCTCATCACCACTTGATGCTGTTACCCGGAGATTTACCCATCTGCATTGTTGAGGCTTCCAAAACCAATTTTATTATTCCACAATGCTTCAAGCAAACTTCAACACTCTCTTATATATATATATATATATATATATATATATATATATATATATATATATATATATATATATATATATATATATATCACCTTTTCTTTTTAACCCCTGTTTTGTATAGAACCTTACTCCCCTTTCCTAATATTATTTAATATGGACGTAAGATACAAATTTGAAAACAATTGAAAGCGAGGTTGATGTTATGGGGGAAAACAATATAAATTTATATTTTATATATTTTCCCCCCATTACTTTACATTCTATTTTTTTCTCATTATTTTATTTTATATTATATATCAGCCTCGCTTTCAATTGTTTTAGCCTTTGTTTTTAAATTCATATCTTACGTCCATGTTAAATAATTTTTCAGTCTGATGAGGGATTTCAGATGTCTGTGTCAGGCTTGTCTGTCTTCGTGAAACCTTTGGTAAATGGATTAATTGTCTTATGTTGTTTATTACATAACTATATAGCTCTGTAGCCTACATAGAGCACTCTCTTTTCCTTTACCCTTCCTACGGAAATATTTTATATATATATATATAATATTTCCGTAGGAAGGGTAAAGGAAAAGAGAGTGCTCTATGTATATATATATATATATATATATATATATATATATATATATAGAGAGAGAGAGAGAGAGAGAGAGAGAGAGAGAGAGAGAGAGAGGGAGAGATAGAGAGAGAGAGAGAGAAAGAGAGAGACATAGACAGATAGACAGACAGAGAGACAGACAAGATGGAGAGAAAATATAATTTTTAGAAATTAGAAAAACAACAACAGCAACAGCAGCAACAACAACAACCACAACAAAAGCAAGGTGGAGGGAGTGAAGAAAAGGGATTTAAAAAAAAAAAAGAAAAAGAACAAACACAATGAGATGTGTGAGAGGAGGGGTGAGGGGGTGAAAAATGAGAGGGTGGGGCATGAAGAGGGGGAAGGAAAGGACGGGGTAGTGTGGCATGCAGGCTATATATTTTTCCTTTCTTTTTTTAGGAGGCGGTGAGTCAGTCAGTCGATGTCTGTATGTGTGTGTGTTTGTGTATGTTTATGTATGTGTGTGTGTGTTTATGCATGTGTATGTGTGTGCGTGTGTTTATGTATGTATTTATGTATGTGTTTGTGTGTGTTTATGTATGTGTTTGTGTGTGTGTGTTTATGTATGAATGTATGTGTTTATGTATGTGTGTGTTTATGTATGTACGTATTTGTGTGTGTGTTTGTGTGCGTTTATGTGTGTGTTTGTTTGTGTGTGTGTGTTTATGTATGTACGTGTTTATGTGTGTGTGTGTTTATGTATGTATGTATGTGTGTGTTTATGTATGTACGTGTTTATGTGTTTGTGTGTGTGCATTTATGTGTGTGTGTGTGTTTGTGTGTGTGTGTTTATGTATGTATGTATGTGTTTATGTATGTGTGTGTGTGTGTTTATGTATGTACGGGTTTATGTGTGTGTGTTTGTGTTTGTGTGTGTGTGTTTGTGTTTGTGTGTGTGTGGATGGATGTTGACCCTTATGAATTCTTCCACTCTTTGACAGGTTTTGTTTTTCGTCTCTGCAGGGTGTCCAAAATCACCAAACAAGAAGGATTTTGCCACCAGAAAGGCCCAAGCATGGTCAGCTTGCAACAAGATGGATCGAGTTTGGCGCTCAAGTCTTTCCAACCACACCAAGATCAGACTCTTCCAAGTCACAATTCAACCAATCTTGCTATATGGAAGTGAAACATGGATGCTTACATCCAAACAACAAAAGCACCTTGATGGCACCTACACTACTGCTACTACTGCTACTGCTACTACTACTACCACTACTACCTTGATGGCACCTACACTTGCCTGCTTCAACACATTCAGAACATAAGCTGGTGACATCTGACTTTGAGAGAGATATATGCCGGCCTCCCACGCATATCTGGCATTGTACGTAAAAGAAGAGTAAGATTTGCTGGCCACTGCCATCGTGCCACCTCTGAGGCTGTGTCTCCATTAGTGCTATAGAAACCACAAGCAGTCACTAATAACAGGGGGCACAAGCAATCCTATCCCAATTTGCTGGCCACTGCCATCGTGCCACCTATGAGGCTGTGTCCCCATTAGTGCTATAGAAACCACAAGCAGTCACTAATAACAGGGGGCACAAGCAATCCTATCCCAATTTGCTGGCCACTGCCATCGTGCCACCTATGAGGCTGTGTCCCCATTAGTGCTATAGAAACCACAAGCAGTCACTAATAACAGTGGGCACAAGCTCTCCTATCCCAATTTGCTGGCCACTGCCATCGTGCCACCTCTGAGGCTGTGTCTCCATTAGTGCTTTGGAAACCACAAGCAGTCACTAATAACAGGGGGCAGAATCTCTTCTATCCCAATTTGCTGGCCACTGCCATCGTGCCACCTCTGAGGCTGTGTCTCCATTAGTGCTTTGGAAACCACAAGCAGTCACTAATAACAGGGGGCACAAGCTCTCCTATCCCAATTTGCTGGCCACTGCCATCGTGCCACCTCTGAGGCTGTGTCCCCATTAGTGCTTTGGAAACCACAAGCAGTCACTAATAACAGGGGGCACAAGCTCTCCTATCCCAATTTGCTGGCCACTGCCATCGTGCCACCTCTGAGGCTGTGTCCCCATTAGTGCTTTGGAAACCACAAGCAGTCACTAATAACAGGGGGCACAAGCTCTCCTATCCCAATTTGCTGGCCACTGCCATCGTGCCACCTCTGAGGCTGTGTCCCCATTAGTGCTTTGGAAACCACAAGCAGTCACTAATAACAGGGGGCACAAGCTCTCCTATCCCAATTTGCTGGCCACTGCCATCGTGCCACCTCTGAGGCTGTGTCCCCATTAGTGCTTTGGAAACCACAAGCAGTCACTAATAACAGGGGGCACAAGCTCTCCTATCCCAATTTGCTGGCCACTGCCATCGTGCCACCTCTGAGGCTGTCCCATTAGTGCTTTGGAAACCACAAGCAGTCACTAATAACAGGGCGCACAAGCTCTCCTATCCCAATTTGCTGGCCACTGCCATCGTGCCACCTCTGAGGCTGTGTCTCCATTAGTGCTTTGGAAACCACAAGCAGTCACTAATAACAGGGGGCGCAAGCTCTCCTACCCGATGTCATCTCCAGAGATTCTGGTATTGAAATCCAGGACTTGGCAACGGCAATGAACAACAGACCCACGTGGAGATCAATTGTTGAGTCCATTTCAGCTGAGGCCCCGCCGGATGTTGACGATGATGATGTGTGTGTTTCGAGGGTGTCTGGTCAGTCGGGAGAAAGGGGTAGGAGTGAGTTGGGGGTGGGGGGTGGGGCAATGGGGATGGCGTGGAGTTCAGTGGTGGGGTGTGGAGAGGGAGGGAAGGGATAGGAAAATGCCAAACGTACCCTCTTCGTTTTGTACTCGGTAAGCTGTCACAAGGTCAGGAGCACTGGCTGACCCAGTCAGGACACTGGTAAGCAACAGCCCTGTTACTGAGAGAGAGAGAGAGAGAGAGAGAGAAAATAGATAGCATGTTCTCGCCTATTTAGACCTCATTATACCAACCCAGTTAAAACCAGCACTGGGTCTGTGTTCCTGTTTAAATTAAAATCTTCCAACAATTTTATATAAGAACCTTACATTAAGTTACTGTCTTTGTAATAAAATAATTAATAGTTTTAGTAAATCTCTCAAAATTTTTCATTAATCCTTTTTTATATCAACTCAGTCGAATCTAGCTCTTATTCAATGAAAAAAACATCACCCCATTCATTTTAAAGGGCTCTTATTTCAACCCAGTCAAAACTAGCACTGAGTTACAATTTAAAATAAAACCTTCCAACATAATTTTATATAAGAACCCTACATTAAGTTACTATCTTAGTAATGAAATAATTAATAATTTTAGTAAATCCCTCAAAATTCTTCGTTAATTAATTGAAATAAAGGGTTCTTATTGAAATTAAAATCTTCCAACATAATTTAGGCACAAAGCCAACAATTTTTCAGAAGGAGGTGAGTTGATTAAATCAACACCAATGCATTAATGGTACTTTATTTTATCGACCCTGTAAGGATGAAAGGCAAAGCTACCCTAAGCAGGATTTGAACTCAGAACGTAAAGGGACGTAACTCTATGCTGCAAAGCATGGTGTGTGATGCTCTACTGACTACTGCCAAGCTACCACCCTTAAATAATAATAATAATTGTTTCAACTTTTTGGCACAAGGCCAGCAATTAGCCAGTGTATTACTGGTACTTTAAAAGGTTTCTAGTTTAAGCCAAGGAGAAGTTGTAATATTTGGCGGGAGGAGTGGAGAGAACATAAAAAAAGCACAAAAAAAAAACAACAAAGCAACAACAAAATTTGGGGGCAGCAACGAGGAGGGAGGGGTGGGTGGGGGCTAAATTGTTGTTATCGTTCACACCTATATAGATTTAGCTGGTCTCCTACAAAATTGTATTTCATGGGTGGTTTCTAAGGTGTTTTAATGATAGGTGACCCCAGTGCTCTCATCTTACAGCTCACACGTATATAGGTTTCATCAGCTGGCCTCATAGAAGGGTTTCTTGGGTGTTAAAACGATCGGGACCCCAGTCCTATCATATTACAGCTCACACCTATGCAGGTTTAAAAGGCCTTGTACGAGATTGTATC
This sequence comes from Eledone cirrhosa, assembly GCA_964016885.1. NCBI lineage: Eukaryota > Metazoa > Mollusca > Cephalopoda > Octopoda > Eledonidae > Eledone > Eledone cirrhosa. The sequence goes on along the minus strand of OZ024766.1, from coordinate 10,265,555 downwards.
TCATAGGAGGTTTCTAGGGTGATTTAATGATAGGGACCCCCCCCCCCCCCCAGTCCTATCATGTGACAGCTATGTAGGTTTAGCTGGCCTCCTACAAGGTTGTATCTCAAAGGAGGTTTCTAGGGTGTTTTACTGATAAGGACCCCCAGCCCTATCAAGTTGCTGATGTGACAGCTCACACCAATGTAGGTTTAGCTGGCCTCCTACAAGGTTGTATCTCAAAGGAGGTTTCTAGGGTGTTTTACTGATAAGGACCCCAGCCCTATCAAGTTGCTGATGTGACAGCTCACACCTATGTAGGTTTAGCTGGCCTCCTACAAGGTTGTATCTCAAAGGAGGTTTCTAGGGTGTTTTACTGATAAGGACCCCAGCCCTATCAAGTTGCTGATGTGACAGCTCACACCTATGTAGGTTTAGCTGGCCTCCTACAAGGTTGTATCTCAAAGGAGGTTTCTAGGGTGTTTTACTGATAAGGACCCCAGCCCTATCAAGTTGCTGATGTGACAGCTCACACCAATGTAGGTTTAGCTGGCCTCCTACACGGTGGTATCTCAGGTGTTTTAATGAGAGACCCCAGTCCTATCGTGTTGTCACAGCTCACACCAATGTAGGTTTAGCTGGCCTCCTACAAGGTTGTATCTCAAAGGAGGTTTCTAGTGTGTTTTACTGATAAGGACCCCAGCCCTATCAAGTTGCTGATGTGACAGCTCACACCAATGTAGGTTTAGCTGGCCTCCTACACGGTGGTATCTCAGGTGTTTTAATGAGAGACCCCAGTCCTATCGTGTTGTCACAGCTCACACCAATGTAGGTTTAGCTGGCCTCCTACAAGGTTGTATCTCAAAGGAGGTTTCTAGTGTGTTTTACTGATAAGGACCTCAGCCCTATCAAGTTGCTGATGTGACAGCTCACACCAATGTAGGTTTAGCTGGCCTCCTACACGGTGGTATCTCAGGTGTTTTAATGAGAGACCCCAGTCCTATCGTGTTGTCACAGCTCACACCTATGTAGGTTTAGCTGGCCTCCTACAAGGTGGTATCTCAGGTGTTTTAATGAGAGACCCCAGTCCTATCGTGTTGTCACAGCTCACACCTATGTAGGTTTAGCTGGCCTCCAACAAGGTGGTATCTCAGGTGTTTTAATGAGAGACCCCAGTCCTATCGTGTTGTCACAGCTCACACCTATGTAGGTTTAGCTGGCCTCCTACAAGGTGGTATCACAGACGGCAGAGGGGAGGTTTATCGAGTGTTTTAATAACTGAGGGGCGACACAGTACCATCAGGAAGAGTCTCACCCAATACACAATCAAGGCAAAGTTTGTAATCCACAACAAAGGGAGATAAAGTGACTTGCTCAAGGATAAAATTTGCTGCTCCTGGAGGCATTTGAACCAACGACCTAACAGTTATGATCCAAATGATTTAACCACTGGGCCAGCAGTGTTTACTTATATAAGGCCCTGGGTTTCATTTTGTTTTATAAACAAACTCAAGAAAATAAATAAAAAATGCGTTTCACAAGAATATATATATATATATATAAATCAGGAAAGAAGGTTTACATGGTTTGCTATACAAAAAAGTTTTTAATCACTTAGCTTACATTTGTTTCACTGAACTGGTATGTCTAGAGATCGCTATCCGCCTAATTTTGCGTTACTCGATCGCCAATACAGAATTATAACCAGTCAGATCTTCGGAGCATGCGAGAATGAAGAAAATACACAGGCAAGAAAAGAATAGAAAATACGGCTACTATATGGAGTAGTTATATATAATAATAATAATGAAATTATTGTGTAAAGTGCTCAGGTGCACTACAACTCGTCAATATAGTACATAGAATAATACACAAATGTCAGGGAAGTACATGTTTGTATGTGTTAGCTGTAGTGTTGGCGGATCTCGGGAAGCATGGAGGCCTTAAAGGATGCAGCGTCTCGACAGCTAACAACTGATGCAGGTAGTTTGTTCCATGCTTCAGCAACTCTGAGCGTGAAAAAATGTTTCCGAAAGTCATGGGAACTGTGCTGTTTTCTTACTTTGTGGGCATGTCCACGTGTGTTAGACACATGGAAATCGAAAAGGCACTCAGGGTTGTTGTTGGCAACATGGTTAACAATTTTGTGGGTGTTTACCAAGTCAGTTGCCAGGCGTCGGAGCTTCAATGAATCCATGCCCAGGGAAGCAAGGCGATCAGAGTATGGTAGATGCCTGATGGAGGGTTATATAACTACTCCATATAGTAGCCGTATTTTCTATTCTTTTCTTGCCTGTGTATTTTCTTCATTCTCGCATGCTCCGAAGATCTGACTGGTTATAATTCTGTATTGGCGATCGAGTAACGCAAAATTAGGCGGATAGCGATCTCTAGACATACCAGTTCAGTGAAACAAATGTAAGCTAAGTGATTAAAAACTTTTTAGTATAGCAAACCATGTCAACCTTCTTTCCTGATTTATTATTACTCCAAGTGTTTACAACATAGGAATAACAGCATACCAGCAGCATCACTATGAAAACGCCTTGTTGAGTCAAACCAAGTCAAGCGTTAATATCATCCACTACCTGGAATACCGTAACTGGACTTCACCTAAGTGGACTGCATTTAACTATTATTTGTTACCCCGTATATATATATATATATATATATATATATATATATATATATATATATATATATACATATATACACACACACATACATACATATATATATATATATATATATATATATACACACACACACACACACACACATATATACAAAATAATATAAACATATCAATAGCTAACTTCTGAAATATCAAACAAAACACGGAAATAAAAAATGAATAAAGAAAATATATAGAATATATAGCAACAAAAATAGGGATTAAAAAAATATATACACTAGTCCCTTCCTATCCCCCCACCAGAACCAACCCCCATTATACACCCTATAATATAACTGGTACAATGTTGATTTATTTTTCATCCATAACTCTGAAAAGATAGCAGCAAAGTTCTGTTTAACTTTTGTATTTACTAAATGTAAATATATATATATATATATATAAAATATTATTTATCTACATATATATAAAATATTATTTATCTACATATATATATATATATATATATATATATATATATATATATATTAGAAAGTGAGGTTTTTTTTACAAAATGAAAAATAACCGAGGTGTCCTACACGAGTGGAAGTATAAAGAAAAAGGGATGAAATCGAAAATGCAACTGAAGTCTTATTTTTTTTTAAAATATATATATTTATTTGGTTCCTTTACCGGTTTCGCAGTTCTTCTGCTTTTCAAAAGGTGAGTTGAGATGGAGGGTCTGTGGTTTTTCTCACATCTGTGAGAAAAACCACAGACCCTCCATCTCAACTCACCTTTTGAAAAGCAGAAGAACTGCGAAACCGGTAAAGGAACCAAATAAATATATATATTTTAAAAAAAAATAAGACTTCAGTTGCATTTTCGATTTCATCCCTTTTTCTTTATATATATATATATATATATATTTATATAAAATATTAAACAAATAATGAATAAAACAATGAAACAGTTCCTTATATTAAACAAAAAAAGTTCATGAACTTTTTTTGTTTAATATAAGGAACTGTTTCATTGTTTTATTCATTATTTGTTTAATATTTTATCTTGACTCTGTATACCGTTTATCTTTCACCGAAAGTGATTTTTCATTACATCTCTTCTTTCCATGATATCCGGAATACATTGAGTTCTTCATACGGATTGGACACTACCGTAAACTCTTGGTAGATTTATCTACATATATTTATATATATATTTATATATATATATATATTTATATATATATATATATATATATTTATATATATATTTATATATATTTATATATTCATATTTATATATATATATATATCATAAAACATGTCTATAGAATCACCAGATAAAATATATACCATTTCCTCTCCCAATTAGCATAATTAACCATATAAAAAATCAATTAGACCAAGCTATAAGAATAAAGGCTCCTATGAAGAAATCTCCGACAAATAACCGAAAGCAGCCCCTTCGCTGCTGTTACGACGGATTATTTATCGAGTATTTCGACAGCGTGTATAAATCGACCAGATATACAGTCAACTAAACAGTATTAGGTGTAAAATAAACTAGAAGAAAAGCGTACATATTTAGTTACCTCTACCATGGTTTCATCCGCATTTTAAGATATCCGATAACATTGGCTGCTTTCGGTTATTTGTCGGAGATTTCTTCATAGGAGCTTTTATTCTTATAGCTTGGTCTAATTGATTTTTTATATGGTTAATTATGCTAATTGGGACAGGAAACGGTATATATTTTATTTGGTGATTCTGTAGACATGTTTTATGATATATAGCTCTGATTATTTAATTTATTAACTTTTCATTGAGCCACAAAGTGACCCGTTGCAAAACACATATACATATATATATATATATATATATTTATATATGTAAACCTTTATATGTATATATATATATATATATTTATTTATATATATATTTATATATAGATATATATATATATATATTTATATATAGATATATATATATATATATTTATATATTTATATATATATTTATATATTTATATATATATATATTTATAGATATATATATTTATATATATATATATATATATATATATATTTATATATATTTATATATTTATATATATTTATATATATATATATATTTATATATATAATTGTTTCTACTTTTGAGATAAAGCCAGCAATTATCCTAGCTCATTACTGGTACTTTATTTTATCGACCCCGTAATTTATATATATATATATATATGTAAAATAAGGGGTCGATAAAATAAAGTACCAGTAATGAGCTAGGATAATTGGTGACCTCATTCTTTGATATACTCAATGAATCTTGTTTAACTCTTTTATATATATATATATATATATATATATATATATTTTTATTTTTTTATTTTATAGAAGGAGCTTCTACAGGACTAGTACTGTTTCATTCAGATGAAATCTTCCTGAAGATTTCATCTGAATGAAACAGTACTAGTCCTGTAGAAGCTCCTTCTATAAAATAAAAATTTTTTACTCTGCCATATATTGAGTACCTTACTTACTGTGGTTATCCCCGACTCAACCCGGGACCTACGTATATATATATATATATTTATATATATATATATATAAACAGATCAAACAATTACAGGGGGATATTATATATATATAATTTTTTTTTTTTAATATAGAAAGGCTTCTACAGGACTAGAACTGTTTGATTCGGGAGAAATCATCAGAAAAGTTTCCTGATGATATCACCTGAATGAAACAGTTCTAGTCCTGTAGAAGCCTGATATAACACCTGCAACCCTGATGGTATCCAATGATGTTGACTTGTTCTTCTCTTTGGTAAATATCATCTTGGTTAAGAGAGTGGGACTGGCTTTGTGCAGTGCCTTTGCTCACTATATATATATATACATACATACATATATAATATATTACATATTATATATATCATATGTATTATATATTATATATATTATATATTATATATATTATGTATATATAAGATATATCTATTACATATATATATATAATATATCATATATATGCACATTTTTAAGTATACATAAACACAAATATAAAAGCATACATATATACACAAACAGACATATATACACACATACACAAAGAACATTATATATACACATATGTAATAATTTAATTAAATACAAATATATATATCAACATGCATATACATATATGTATGTACACATGCATACATATACATACAGACACAAAAATTATGCATGTGCATACCATACAAGTATGTATGTGTACATGCACACACACACATATGCATATACCAACACATGTATATATACATATATATACACAATCACACACATCTGCATACACATGCATATATATATATATATATATATATATATATATATATATATATATATATATATATATATATATATACATATATATATATATATATATATATATACACATATATATATATGTGTATATATACATATATATATATGTGTATATATATACCTTGAGATAAAAAGGACAGATCCTGAACACTATAGATCTTGCTTGCAGTCTGACCTGGACACTATGCAACAATGGATCTCAGACTGGCAACTCAAGCTAGCTGTGGACAAGTGCACCACCATGCATTTTGGGAGTAAAAACCCAGCGTCCACATATTCCCTCCACAGCACTAATATCAAGAAGTCTTCCTGTGAACGTGACCTGGGCATTACGGTCAGCAGCGACTTGCGTTGGACGAGGCACGTCTCTAAAATTGTCAAGAGGGCCGAGGGTGTCTTAGCATCACTCAGCAAGACCTTTGTCA
>OZ024766.1:10236668-10254168 GCA_964016885.1 Eledone cirrhosa | reverse complement strand
TCTCCGATTTCTTACTTTTCCACGTACATTTAATATATATATATATATATATATATATATATGTGTATATATAACTATTGGAATTGAATAATCAAAACCGTAGCGGTATGTCATATATCAAATCTCTCATATATTTTATCTGATGAAAAGGTACATAAACACCATTGTACCTTTGAAATATGTATAATAAAATAAATATTTTGGTTATGAGAATATTTTTCATTTATTAATATTTTGAATAATATATATATATATATATATGGTGGCTGCCAACTCGTTTTCGAGTACGGCCACTACTTTATATCCATGTAGGAGAACCCCTACTGATGCGCTGAACGAGTGTGACTTTTTAGTCCAGCCAGCGACTTGAAAACTCTGGTACAAACACTACACTTGTGACAATTATTGGCACATAGTGCTGGGCCCATGGTACCATGTGATGACAAGTGCAGAGAGATCTCCAGATATAAAGCAATACCTGTGCCGTGAAGCTTTTATAGTGAGCAAAGGCACTGCACAAAGCCAGTCCCACTCTCTTAACCAAGATGATATTTACCAAAAAGAAGAACAAGTCAACATCATTGGATACCATCAGGGTTGCAGGTGTTATATCAGAGTTTTCCTTCTCCTAGAATTCTGCCTTGACAAAAGCTAAGGGGTCATCTCTCCCGGAGAATTCTGCCTTGACAAAGGCTAAGGGGTCATATATGCATATGTATAATACAATATTGAAATCTTCCAATATTATTTTATATAAGGGCGGTGGATTGGCAGTATCGGTAGAGGGTCGGACATCATGCTTTGACATAGAGTTACGGCCCTTTCCATTCTGAGTTCAAATCCCGCCGAGGTCAACTTTGCCTTTCATCCTTACGGGGTCGATAAAATAAAGTACCAGTAATGTACTGAGTAATTGCTGGCCTTGTGCCAAAAGTAGAAACAGTTATGAAATAATTAATAATTTTTATAAATCCTTTAAACTTCTTCATTAATTGAAATACAGGGTTCCTATTTAAATTAAAATCTTCCAACATAATTTTATATAAGGACCCTACATTAAGTTACTATCTTAGTAATGAAATAATTAAGAATTTTTATAAATCCTTTAAACTTCTTCATTAATTGAAATACAGGGTTCCTATTTAAAATAAAATATTTCAACATCATTTTATATAAGGACCCTACATTAAGTTACTATCTTAGTAATGAAATAATTAAGAATTTTTATAAATCCTTTAAACTTCTTCATTAATTGAAATACAGGGTTCCTATTTAAATTAAAATCTTCCAACATAATTTTATATAAGGACCCTACATTAAGTTACTATCTTAGTAATGAAATAATTAAGAATTTTAATAAAACTAGCTCTGGTCTTTGAAACAAAACTCCACATTTTAAAGGGTTCCTATTTAAATTAAAACCTTCCAACATAATTTTATATAAGGACCCTACATTAAGTTACTATCTTAGTAATGAAATAATTAAGAATTTTTATAAATCCTTTAAACTTCTTCATTAATTGAAATACAGGGTTCCTATTTAAATTAAAATCTTCCAACATAATTTTATATAAGGACCCTACTTTAAGTTACTATCTTAGTAATGAAATAATTAATAATTTTTATAAATCCTTTAAACTTCTTCATTAATTGAAATACAGGGTTCCTATTTAAATTAAAATCTTCCAACATAATTTTATATAAGGACCCTACATTAAGTTACTATCTTAGTAATGAAATAATTAAGAATTTTTATAAATCCTTTAAACTTCTTCATTAATTGAAATACAGGGTTCCTATTTAAATTAAAATCTTCCAACATAATTTTATATAAGGACCCTACATTAAGTTACTATCTTAGTAATGAAATAATTAAGAATTTTTATAAATCCTTTAAACTTCTTCATTAATTGAAATACAGGGTTCCTATTTAAATTAAAATCTTCCAACATAATTTTATATAAGGACCCTACATTAAGTTACTATCTTAGTAATGAAATAATTAAGAATTTTTATAAATCCTTTAAACTTCTTCATTAATTGAAATACAGGGTTCCTATTTAAATTAAAATCTTCCAACATAATTTTATATAAGGACCCTACATTAAGTTACTATCTTAGTAATGAAATAATTAAGAATTTTAGTAAATCCCTCAAAATTCTTTACTAATTGAAATAGATTATACTTTATCAGAAATGTGGCCACCAAAATATTAAAGTGATTGCGCTAAATAATCGGTAGAGAGTAACTGTAAATGTAAGCATGAGAACTGTGAAATTCGTTATCATAATTAGAGAGGTAATTACATAATTAGCAAGCTAATTAGATGATTTGCGTGATATATAAATAATTTATCATTTTGGTCGTTACTCTAAATTTCACTCCAACACAAACACACCTATATATGAAGTTGTGGGAGTGCAATGTTGACATAAGATCATCAGCACTGTTTTATGTCCGTTCTTCCACGCTAGCATGGGTTAGACGGGTTGTCCTGTTGTGGGCAGTGTCTGGTCGGCTGACCATGCCTTGCTCATAAGGGAACTGATTCTGGCTTGATTTCTACAGCTGGATGCCCTTCCTAACACCAACCTCATTTACAGTGAGTGCTGGGTGCTTTTTTACTGTGGCACCTCCACGACCACTTTACAGTGAGTGCTGGGTGCTTTTTTGCCATGGCGCCTCCACGACCACTTTACAGTGTGGGCTGGGTGCTTTTTTGCCATGGCACCTCCACGACCACTTTACAGTGTGGGCTGGGTGCTTTTTTGCCGTGGCGCCTCCACGACCACTTTACAGTGAGTGCTGGGTGCTTTTTTACTGTGGCACCTCCACGACCACTTTACAGTGAGTGCTGGGTGCTTTTTTACTGTGGCACCTCCACGCCCACTTTACAGTGTGTGCTGGGTGCTTTTTTACTGTGGCACCTCCACGCCCACTTTACAGTGAGTGCTGGGTGCTTTTTTGCCGTGGCACCTCCACGCCCACTTTACAGTGTGGGCTGGGTGCTTTTTTGCCGTGGCGCCTCCACGACCACTTTACAGTGAGTGCTGGGTGCTTTTTTACTGTGGCACCTCCACGACCACTTTACAGTGAGTGCTGGGTGCTTTTTTACTGTGGCACCTCCACGTCCACTTTACAGTGTGGGCTGGGTGCTTTTTTACTGTGCCACCTCATCATCCACTTTACAGTGTGGGCTGGGTGCTTTTTTACTGTGGTACCTCCCCAACTACTTTACAGTCAGTGCTGGGTGCTTTTTTACTGTGGTACCTCCCCAACTACTTTACAGTCAGTGCTGGGTGCTTTTTTACTGTGCCACCTCATCATCCACTTTACAGTGTGGGCTGGGTGCTTTTTTACTGTGGCACCTCCACGTCCACTTTACAGTGAGTGCTGGGTGCTTTTTTACTGTGGCACCTCCACGTCCACTTTACAGTGAGTGCTGGGTGCTTTTTTACTGTGGCACCTCCACGACCACTTTACAGTGTGGGCTGGGTGCTTTTTTACTGTAGCACCTCCACGTCCACTTTACAGTGTGGGCTGGGTGCTTTTTTACTGTGGCACCTCCACGTCCACTTTACAGTGAGTGCTGGGTGCTTTTTTACTGTGGCACCTCCACGACCACTTTACAGTGAGTGCTGGGTGCTTTTTTACTGTGGCACCTCCACGCCCACTTTACAGTGTGTGCTGGGTGCTTTTTTACTGTGGCACCTCATCATCCACTTTACAGTGTGGGCTGGGTGCTTTTTTACTGTGCCACCTCATCATCCACTTTACAGTGTGGGCTGGGTGCTTTTTTACTGTGGTACCTCCCCGACTACTTTACAGTCAGTGCTGGGTGCTTTTTTACTGTGCCACCTCATCATCCACTTTACAGTGTGGGCTGGGTGCTTTTTTACTGTGGCACCTACACGTCCACTTTACAGTGTGGGCTGGGTGCTTTTTTACTGTGGCACCTCCACGTCCACTTTACAGTGAGTGCTGGGTGCTTTTTTACTGTGGCACCTCCACGTCCACTTTACAGTGAGTGCTGGGTGCTTTTTTACTGTGGCACCTCCACGTCTACTTTACAGTGTGGGCTGGGTGCTTTTTTACTGTGGCACCTCCACGACAACTTTACAGTGTGGGCTGGGTGCTTTTTTACTGTGGCACCTCCACGACCACTTTACAGTGTGGCCTGGGTGCTTTTTTACTGTGGCACCTCCACGACCACTTTACAGTGTGGGCTGGGTGCTTTTTTACTGTGGCACCTCCACGTCCACTTTACAGTGTGGGCTGGGTGCTTTTTTACTGTGCCACCTCCACGTCCACTTTACAGTGTGGCCTGGGTGCTTTTTTACTGTGGCACCTCCACGACCACTTTACAGTGTGGGCTGGGTGCTTTTTTACTGTGGCACCTACACGTCCACTTTACAGTGTGGGCTGGGTGCTTTTTTACTGTGGCACCTCCACGTCCACTTTACAGTGTGGGCTGGGTGCTTTTTTACTGTGGCACCTCCACGTCCACTTTACAGTGTGGCCTGGGTGCTTTTTTACTGTGGCACCTCCACGACCACTTTACAGTGTGGGCTGGGTGCTTTTTTACTGTGGCACCTACACGTCCACTTTACAGTGTGGGCTGGGTGCTTTTTTACTGTGGCACCTCCACGTCCACTTTACAGTGTGGGCTGGGTGCTTTTTTACTGTGGCACCTCCACGACCACTTTACAGTGTGGGCTGGGTGCTTTTTTTGCTGTGGCACCTCCACGTCCACTTTACAGTGTGGGCTGGGTGCTTTTTTACTGTGGCACCTCCACGACCACTTTACAGTGTGGGCTGGGTGCTTTTTTACTGTGCCACCTCATCATCCACTTTACAGTGTGGGCTGGGTGCTTTTTTACTGTGCCACCTCATCATCCACTTTACAGTGTGGGCTGGGTGCTTTTTTACTGTGCCACCTCATCATCCACTTTACAGTGTGGGCTGGGTGCTTTTTTACTGTGCCACCTCATCATCCACTTTACAGTGTGGGCTGGGTGCTTTTTTACTGTGCCACCTCATCATCCACTTTACAGTGTGGGCTGGGTGCTTTTTTACTGTGCCACCTCATCATCCACTTTACAGTGTGGGCTGGGTGCTTTTTTACTGTGGTACCTCCCCGACTACTTTACAATCAGTGCTGGGTGCTTTTTTACTGTGGCACCTCCACATCCACTTTACAGTGTGGGCTGGGTGCTTTTTTACTGTGCCACCTCATCATCCACTTTACAGTGTGGCCTGGGTGCTTTTTTACTGTGGCACCTCCACGTCCACTTTACAGTGTGGGCTGGGTGCTTTTTTACTGTGCCACCTCATCATCCACTTTACAGTGTGGGCTGGGTGCTTTTTTACTGTGGCACCTCCACGTCCACTTTACAGTGAGTGCTGGGTGCTTTTTTACTGTGGCACCTCCACATCCACTTTACAGTGTGGGCTGGGTGCTTTTTTACTGTGGACCTCCACGTCCACTTTACAGTGTGGGCTGGGTGCTTTTTTACTGTGGACCTCCACGTCCACTTTACAGTGTGGGCTGGGTGCTTTTTTACTGTGGCACCTCCACGTCCACTTTACAGTGTGGGCTGGGTGCTTTTTTACTGTGGCACCTCCACGTCCACTTTACAGTGTGGGCTGGGTGCTTTTTTACTGTGCCACCTCATCATCCACTTTACAGTGTGGGCTGGGTGCTTTTTTACTGTGGCACCTCATCATCCACTTTACAGTGTGGGCTGGGTGCTTTTTTACTGTGCCACCTCCACGTCCACTTTACAGTGTGGGCTGGGTGCTTTTTTACTGTGGCACCTCCACGTCCACTTTACAGTGTGGGCTGGGTGCTTTTTTACTGTGGCACCTCCACGTCCACTTTACAGTGTGGGCTGGGTGCTTTTTTACTGTGGCACCTCCACGTCCACTTTACAGTGTGGGCTGGGTGCTTTTTTACTGTGGCACCTCCACGTCCACTTTACAGTGTGGGCTGGGTGCTTTTTTACTGTGGCACCTACACGTCCACTTTACAGTGTGGGCTGGGTGCTTTTTTACTGTGGCACCTACACGTCCACTTTACAGTGTGGGCTGGGTGCTTTTTTACTGTGGCACCTACACGTCCACTTTACAGTGTGGGCTGGGTGCTTTTTTACTGTGGCACCTCCACGTCCACTTTACAGTGTGGGCTGGGTGCTTTTTTACTGTGGCACCTACACGTCCACTTTACAGTGTGGGCTGGGTGCTTTTTTACTGTGGCACCTACACGTCCACTTTACAGTGTGGGCTGGGTGCTTTTTTACTGTGGCACCTACACGTCCACTTTACAGTGTGGGCTGGGTGCTTTTTTACTGTGGCACCTCCACGTCCACTTTACAGTGTGGGCTGGGTGCTTTTTTACTGTGGCACCTCCACGTCCACTTTACAGTGTGGGCTGGGTGCTTTTTTACTGTGGCACCTCCACGTCCACTTTACAGTGTGGGCTGGGTGCTTTTTTACTGTGGCACCTCCACGTCCACTTTACAGTGTGGGCTGGGTGCTTTTTTACTGTGCCACCTCATCATCCACTTTACAGTGTGGGCTGGGTGCTTTTTTACTGTGGCACCTCATCATCCACTTTACAGTGTGGGCTGGGTGCTTTTTTACTGTGCCACCTCCACGTCCACTTTACAGTGTGGGCTGGGTGCTTTTTTACTGTGGCACCTCCACGTCCACTTTACAGTGTGGGCTGGGTGCTTTTTTACTGTGGCACCTCCACGTCCACTTTACAGTGTGGGCTGGGTGCTTTTTTACTGTGGCACCTCCACGTCCACTTTACAGTGTGGGCTGGGTGCTTTTTTACTGTGGCACCTCCACGTCCACTTTACAGTGTGGGCTGGGTGCTTTTTTACTGTGGCACCTCCACGTCCACTTTACAGTGTGGGCTGGGTGCTTTTTTACTGTGCCACCTCATCATCCACTTTACAGTGTGGGCTGGGTGCTTTTTTACTGTGGCACCTCCACGTCCACTTTACAGTGTGGGCTGGGTGCTTTTTTACTGTGGCACCCCCACGTCCACTTTACAGTGTGGGCTGGGTGCTTTTTTACTGTGCCACCTCATCATCCACTTTACAGTGTGGGCTGGGTGCTTTTTTACTGTGGCACCTCCACGTCCACTTTACAGTGTGGGCTGGGTGCTTTTTTACTGTGGCACCTCCACGTCCACTTTACAGTGTGGGCTGGGTGCTTTTTTACTGTGCCACCTCATCATCCACTTTACAGTGTGGGCTGGGTGCTTTTTTACTGTGCCACCTCATCATCCACTTTACAGTGTGGGCTGGGTGCTTTTTTACTGTGGCACCTCCACGTCCACTTTACAGTGTGGGCTGGGTGCTTTTTTACTGTGGCACCTCCACGTCCACTTTACAGTGTGGGCTGGGTGCTTTTTTACTGTGGCACCTCCACGTCCACTTTACAGTGTGGGCTGGGTGCTTTTTTACTGTGGCACCTCCACGTCCACTTTACAGTGTGGGCTGGGTGCTTTTTTACTGTGGCACCTCCACGTCCACTTTACAGTGTGGGCTGGGTGCTTTTTTACTGTGCCACCTCATCATCCACTTTACAGTGTGGGCTGGGTGCTTTTTTACTGTGGCACCTCCACGTCCACTTTACAGTGTGGGCTGGGTGCTTTTTTACTGTGCCACCTCATCATCCACTTTACAGTGTGGGCTGGGTGCTTTTTTACTGTGGCACCTACATGTCCACTTTACAGTGTGGGCTGGGTGCTTTTTTACTGTGGCACCTCCACGTCCACTTTACAGTGTGGGCTGGGTGCTTTTTTACTGTGGCACCTCCACGACCACTTTACAGTGTGGGCTGGGTGCTTTTTTACTGTGGAACCTCCACGTCCACTTTACAGTGTGGGCTGGGTGCTTTTTTACTGTGCCACCTCATCATCCACTTTACAGTGTGGGCTGGGTGCTTTTTTACTGTGGCACCTCCACGACCACTTTACAGTGTGGGCTGGGTGCTTTTTTACTGTGGCACCTCCACGACCACTTTACAGTGTGGGCTGGGTGCTTTTTTACTGTGGCACCTCCACGACCACTTTACAGTGTGGGCTGGGTGCTTTTTTACTGTGGCACCTCCACGACCACTTTACAGTGTGGGCTGGGTGCTTTTTTACTGTGGCACCTCCACGTCCACTTTACAGTGTGGGCTGGGTGCTTTTTTACTGTGCCACCTCATCATCCACTTTACAGTGTGGGCTGGGTGCTTTTTTACTGTGGCACCTCCACGACCACTTTACAGTGTGGGCTGGGTGCTTTTTTACTGTGGCACCTCATCATCCACTTTACAGTGTGGGCTGGGTGCTTTTTTACTGTGGCACCTCCACGACCACTTTACAGTGTGGGCTGGGTGCTTTTTTACTGTGGCACCTCCACGTCCACTTTACAGTGTGGCCTGGGTGCTTTTTTACTGTGGCACCTCCACGTCTACTTTACAGTGTGGGCTGGGTGCTTTTTTACTGTGGCACCTCCACGTCCACTTTACAGTGTGGGCTGGGTGCTTTTTTACTGTGGCACCTCCACGACCACTTTACAGTGTGGGCTGGGTGCTTTTTTGCTGTGGCACCTCCACGTCCACTTTATAGTGTGTGCTGGGTGCTTTTTTGCCATGGCACCTCCACGACCACTTTACAGTGTGGGCTGGGTGCTTTTTTACTGTGGCACCTCCACGACCACTTTACAGTGTGGGCTGGGTGCTTTTTTGCTGTGGCACCTCCACGACCACTTTACAGTGTGGGCTGGGTGCTTTTTTGCTGTGGCACCTCCACGTCCACTTTATAGTGTGTGCTGGGTGCTTTTTTGCCATGGCACCTCCACGACCACTTTACAGTGTGGGCTGGGTGCTTTTTTACTGTGCCACCTCATCATCCACTTTACAGTGTGGCCTGGGTGCTTTTTTACTGTGGCACCTCCACGCCCACTTTATAGTGTGTGCTGGGTGCTTTTTTGCCATGGCACCTCCACGACCACTTTACAGTGTGTGCTGGGTGCTTTTTTGCCGTGGCACCTCCACGCCCACTTTACAGTGTGGGCTGGGTGCTTTTTTGCCGTGGCGCCTCCACGACCACTTTACAGTGAGTGCTGGGTGCTTTTTTACTGTAGCACCTCCACGTCCACTTTACAGTGTGGGCTGGGTGCTTTTTTACTGTGCCACCTCATCATCCACTTTACAGTGTGGGCTGGGTGCTTTTTTACTGTGCCACCTCATCATCCACTTTACAGTGTGGGCTGGGTGCTTTTTTACTGTGCCACCTCATCATCCACTTTACAGTGTGGGCTGGGTGCTTTTTTACTGTGGTACCTCCCCGACTACTTTACAGTGAGTGCTGGGTGCTTTTTTACTGTGGCACCTCTACGTCCACTTTACAGTGTGGGCTGGGTGCTTTTTTGCCATGGCACCTCCACGACCACTTTATAGTGTGTGCTGGGTGCTTTTTTGCCGTGGCACCTCCACGACCACTTTACAGTGTGGGCTGGGTGCTTTTTTACTGTGGCACCTCCACGTCCACTTTACAGTGTGGGCTGGGTGCTTTTTTACTGTGCCACCTCATCATCCACTTTACAGTGTGGGCTGGGTGCTTTTTTACTGTGCCACCTCATCATCCACTTTACAGTGTGGGCTGGGTGCTTTTTTACTGTGGTACCTCCCCGACTACTTTACAGTCAGTGCTGGGTGCTTTTTTACTGTGCCACCTCATCATCCACTTTACAGTGTGGGCTGGGTGCTTTTTTACTGTGGCACCTACACGTCCACTTTACAGTGTGGGCTGGGTGCTTTTTTACTGTGGCACCTCCACGTCCACTTTACAGTGTGGGCTGGGTGCTTTTTTACTGTGGCACCTCCACGACCACTTTACAGTGTGGGCTGGGTGCTTTTTTTGCTGTGGCACCTCCACGTCCACTTTACAGTGTGGGCTGGGTGCTTTTTTACTGTGCCACCTCATCATCCACTTTACAGTGTGGGCTGGGTGCTTTTTTACTGTGGCACCTCCACGTCCACTTTACAGTGAGTGCTGGGTGCTTTTTTACTGTGGCACCTCCACGTCCACTTTACAGTGAGTGCTGGGTGCTTTTTTACTGTGGCACCTCCACGTCTACTTTACAGTGTGGGCTGGGTGCTTTTTTACTGTGGCACCTCCACGTCTACTTTACAGTGTGGGCTGGGTGCTTTTTTACTGTGGCACCTCCACGACCACTTTACAGTGTGGGCTGGGTGCTTTTTTACTGTGGCACCTCCACGTCTACTTTACAGTGTGGGCTGGGTGCTTTTTTACTGTGGCATCTCCACATCCACCTTACAGAAACAACCTCACTGGTACTGTTCTTATTGATCTGGAATGGGTTTTAGACAGAAATGTGAGATAATTACATAAATAATGAGCTAATTAGAATGAGATAAGTAAGCAAATTATCTAATTGTCATTGGTCTCAGTTTCACACCAACAAACACAACCATATATGGTCGTATTCGATAAGGATTACTTAACCCTTTCCTTTAGCATTTGAACTGGCTGTATCATACTTTATCCAAATAATATCTCACATAACATTTACATTACTCTATATATACTATTGTATTTTCACAGTAAAGGCTTTACCTCACATAATATCTCACATAACATTTACATTACTCTATATATACTATTGTATTTTCACAGTAAAGGCTTTACCTCACATAATATCTCACATAACATTTACATTACTCTATATATACTATTGTATTTTCACAGTAAAGGCTTTACCTCACATAACATTTACATTACTCTTTATATACTATTGTATTTTCACAGTAAAGGCTTTACCTCACATAACATTTACATTACTCTATATATACTATTGTATTTTCACAGTAAAGGCTTTACCTCACATAATATCTCACATAACATTTACATTACTCTATATATACTATTGTATTTTCACAGTAAAGGCTTTACCTCACATAATATCTCACATAACATTTACATTACTCTATATATACTATTGTATTTTCACAGTAAAAGCTTTATCTCACATATCTCATATAACATTTACATTACTCTATATATACTATTGTATTTTCACAGTAAAGGCTTTACCTCACATAATATCTCACATAACATTTACATTACTCTATATATACTATTGTATTTTCACAGTAAAGGCTTTACCTCACATAATATCTCACATAACATTTATATTACTCTATATAAACTATTGTATTGTCACAGTAAAGGCTTTACCTCACATAATATCTCACATAACATTTACATTACTCTATATATACTATTGTATTGTCACAGTAAAGACTTTACCTCACATAATATCTCACATAACATTTACATTACTCTATATATACTATTGTATTTTCACAGTAAAGGCTTTACCTCACATAATATCTCACATAACATTTACATTACTCTATATATACTATTGTATTTTCACAGTAAAGGCTTTACCTCACATAATATCTCACATAACATTTACATTACTCTATATATACTATTGTATTTTCACAGTAAAAGCTTTATCTCACATATCTCATATAACATTTACATTACTCTATATATACTATTGTATTTTCACAGTAAAGGCTTTACCTCACATAATATCTCACATAACATTTACATTACTCTATATATACTATTGTATTTTCACAGTAAAGGCTTTACCTCACATAATATCTCACATAACATTTACATTACTCTATATATACTATTGTATTTTCACAGTAAAGGCTTTACCTCACATAATATCTCACATAACATTTACATTACTCTATATATACTATTGTATTTTCACAGTAAAGGCTTTACCTCACATAACATTTACATTACTCTATATATACTATTGTATTTTCATGGTAAACACTTTACCTCACATATATATATACAGCGAGAGAGAGAGAAAGATAGGCAGATATTTCAGTTAAACGATGGTTGTGTTGGAGGAGGAAGTGGACTGTGTAGTGACTTACTTGTAGAACCAGGTGAAGGGTACTTTTCCCTGTCCTCCAAACTATGACTTCGCTTCTCTTCCAGGCTCTGTGACCTCACTGACCCTACAACAACAACAGCAATATAGTCTAATGTAGCCAACAGACACACATATATATATAAAATAAATAAAAATAAAAATGCCATAGACATTACAATACATACAATACAACAGGGAGGAAACATAATAGTACCACTGACGATGTCACAAGTGCGTTACGAAAGAACTTTGATAGACTATATATCATTCATTTCATTTTACGTCCGCTTATTCCCTGCTTGCAAGGGTGGGACCGGAACTGATTCTGGGTTGATTTCTACAGCTGGATGCCCTTCCTAACACCAACCTCATTTACAGTGAGTGCTGGGTGCTTTTTTGCCGTGGCACCTCCACGACCACTTTGCAGTGGAATCATAGGGACCCCAGCCCCTGTCATCTCATTTCTACAGCTGAGTAAACTGGAGCAATGTGAAATAAAGTGTCTTGCTCAAGGAAACAACACATCACCCGGTCTGAGAATTGAACTCACAACCTTTCGATTGCAAGGCCAATGCTCTAACCACTAAGCCATGTGCCTCCATATATATATTAATATCTGTATTTTTAACCGTTGGTCAATCAATGATAAACATTGATTGCCAAATAAATTAACTATGGAGATATAAAAGATACAGAAGTGAAAACCAACCCAAACCAAACAGTGAGTGTGTTCTGTTATTATTTTATTTCTAGCAATATTATAACAATATGAACCTCCCCAAATATAATTCTTTCTACTTTTGGCACAGGGCCAGCAATTACCCAGTCCATTACTGGTACTTTATTTTATCGACCCCGTAAGGATGAAAGGCAAAGTTAACCTTAGAGGGATTTGAACTCACATCGTAAAGGAACGTAACTATGCTGGAAAGCATGGCGTCCGACTCTCTACTGATACTGCCAATCCACCGCCCTAAATATAATATAACAATATATAACAATATATAACAATATATAACAATATATATATATATATATATATGAAAAAAGGAAAAGAATGACATCACTGATTCTTCGTTTTCTTGATAATTTATATATATATATATATAAATTATCAAGAAAACGAAGAATCAATCTGGGTTATGCCTTCTCATTCGTTCGGACAAAAGCTCGTTGAGGAAGTAAATTCCGGTCCGCTGGCTTCTAGAAGTCTTATATATTTTTATGTGAGCTGATAGAGGGCAGTTTAAGGATTTACAGAAACCCAAGAAGCTAGATTTACCATCTTTCTAGCGGGTCCGGGTATGCTTTTTACATTCATTTGATTTATTGATTTATTGATATTTTATCTGAGTGACCCGAATCTTCCAGATCGTAATTTTTCGGTCGTATCGTTGATTTTAGACATGTTCTATGTGTGACGGTATTTTAACGATAGTTATAGCTCTGATTTATCTGAATTATTGAGCCCTCTGCCGCTCATTTCGAATTTTGTTTATCGTGAACTCGTGCGCCGATTTTTCGATACTCGATTATTCTACTATATATATATATATATATATATATATATATATATATCATTAAAACACCTGACTGATAAAATGACAAGTCAGTCAATCATATTGGTGGCTTCCCCACAGCCCCGGTGGACAGAATGGAGAAGGTGTTTCCCCTGGAGGACGGCAAGGGAGAGACGCTGGAAAAGCCATTCCAACTCGCGAGGCTCACACCTGCAGCTGGCCAGCTCAGTGCCTATGGTGGTGAGTAGAGAGGTAGCCCTAGGGCCAAGGTCACCAGAAGTCTCCACTGCTAGGGGTAGCCAGCTCAGCACCTATGGTGGTAAGTAGGGAGGTAGCCCTAGGGCCAAGGACACCAGAAGTCTCCACTATTAGGGGTAGCCAGCTCAGCGTCTATGGTGGTAAGTAGGGAGGTGGCCCTAGGGCCAAGGACACCAGAAGTCTCCACTGTTAGGGGTAGCTAGCTCAGCGCCTATGGTGGTGAGTAGGGAGGTAGCCCTAGGGCCAAGGATACCAGAAGTCTCTACTGTTAGGGGTAGCCAGCTCAGCACCTATGGTGGTGAGTAAGGAGCTAGCCCTAGGGCCAAGGACACCAGAAGTCTCTACTTTTAGGGGTAGCCAGCTCAGCACCTATGGTGGTGAATAGGGAGGTAGCCCTAGAGCCAAGGACACCAGAAGTCTCCACTGTTAGGGGTAGCCAGCTCAGCACCTATGGTGGTGAATAGGGAGGTAGCTCTAGGGCCAAGGACACCAGAAGTCTCCACTGCTAGGGGTAGCCAGCTCAGTGCCTAGGGAGGTAGCCCTAGGGCCGAGGACACCAGAAGTCTCTACTGCTATAGGTAGCCAGCTCAGTGCCTAGGGAGGTAGCCCTAGGGCCAAGGACACCAGATGTCTACACTACCAAGGGTACAACCGCAAACTTGTCAGAGAGCGACCGGTATTTGGAGAGTTTGGCCTCCTCAGCCCAAAGTGCAGCAGAACCTGGGTTAGTCGCAGACTGCACCAGGTTGAGGCTGGAGAAAGTGTCGCTGCAAGTGGCATCCCAGACGAGGGGTGAGTAATAACTCTTTCTGTGACGTTCACGAGCTCGTCAACTTATTTAATCTATAAATCAAAAACAAAGGTCTCAATTGGTTATAAATCAAATCAGAGTTATGACTGCTTCACGGATGGCTGACTTAGGATCTATATCAATACGCTTATACCTACGTACCGTACATCCGACCGTGTGTCACCCTTTCAGTAATAACATAGTAATTTATCTAGAGAATATGAGCAACAGAGTTCATCAGCGAAGAAATGCCATAATTGAAGAGCAGCGTTTGAGCAAAGGCGTTGACCAGTGCGAGAGTTAAAGTGATACCTCAAATCGAACCCACCCATGGCCACCTTTACTAGAAACATTATATATAGGGACATGCTTTCCAGCATAGTTACGTCCCTTTACGATCTGAGTTCAAATCCCGCCGAGGTTGACTTTGCCTTTCATCCTTACGGGGTCGATAAAATAAAGTACCAGTAATGCACTGGGTAATTGCTGGCCTTGTGCCTAAAGTAGAAACAATTATATATAGGGACATGCTTTCCAGCATAGTTACGTCCCTTTACGATCTGAGTTCAAATCCCGCCGAGGTTGACTTTGCCTTTCATCCTTACGGGGTCGATAAAATAAAGTACCAGTAATGTACTGGGTAGTTGCTGGCCTTGTGCCTAAAGTAGAAACAATTATATATAGGGACATGCTTTCCAGCATAGTTACGTCCCTTTACGATCTGAGTTCAAATCCCGCCGAGGTTGACTTTGCCTTTCATCCTTACGGGGTCGATAAAATAAAGTACCAGTAATGCACTGGGTAATTGCTGGCCTTGTGCCTAAAGTAGAAACAATTATATATAGGGACATGCTTTCCAGCATAGTTACGTCCCTTTACGATCTGAGTTCAAATCCCGCCGAGGTTGACTTTGCCTTTCATCCTTACGGGGTCGATAAAATAAAGTACCAGTAATGCACTGGTAATTGCTGGCCTTGTGCCTAAAGTAGAAACAATTATATATAGGGACGTGCTTTAACCCTTTAATGTTCAAACCGGACAGAATTCTCTACCTTTTTCTGTTGAAACTGGCTGTAACTGGTCGCTCAAACTGATGTTAAGGTATTGTTCTCAAAATGAATACTTTCAAAATCTCATAGATTCGATATTATGTGAGATAATTATGCGAGATAAAGCATTTACCATGAAAATATAATAGTAAATACAGGGTAATGTGAATGCTAAAGGGTTAAAGGATGTTTTTTATGTGTACTTTTACGAAATTAATTTTAAATAAACTTACATTATTATACACAAAATAAAGGAAAATATAATTGTTTATTCACCAAAATACTGCAAATCAAACAACTTTGATTAACTGATAAATATTCATTGGACAATATTTAAATTTCAAAAATTATCCGTGAATTTTTTCACGGGTGCAGCTAGTCTATATTAATGCTACCAGTAATACACTGGGGTAATTGCTGGCCTTGTGCCAAAAGTAGAAACAATTATTGCTATAGACCAGACTCCACTCCCTGATCTGTTCATCAGGCTTGTTAATCAAACAAAACCAAAACCTCATCTGACTGCAAATGATGTCCACACACACAACACACACACACACACACACACACACACACACACACACCCTCCCACATAGGGGTTTTGACCAAAGACCACACACATACACATACACCCTGCCACATAGGGGTTTTGACCAAAGACCACACACACACACACCCTGCCACATAGGGGTTTTGACCAAAGACCACACACACACACATAGGGGTTTTGACCAAAGACCATACACACACACACACACACCCTGCCACATAGGGGTTTTGACCAAAGACCATACACACACACACACACACCCTGCCACATAGAGGTTTTGACCAAAGACCATACACACACACACACACACACCCTGCCACATAGGGGTTTTGACCAAAGACCATACACACACACACACACACACCCTGCCACATAGGGGTTTTGACCAAAAACCATACACACACCCTCCCACATAGGGGTTTTGACCAAAGACCATACACACACACACACACACCCTGCCACATAGGGGTTCTGACCAAAGACCATACACACACACCCACACCAAATAGGGGTTTTGACCAATGACCACACACACAGGAAGAGACACACACACACAACCATAACCATGCACACACATACACACACTCACATGCAGACTCACACATACACACTCATTCATACACATGCACACTCACACACAAACACACACTCACCCACATACAGCCTCACACACACAGACACTCACATGCAGACTCACACAAGCACACACTGTTACACCACACCGCACCAGACTACGCAACCCTACACCACACCATGCAACACTACACCACACCACACCATGCAACACTACACCACACCATGCAAAACTACACCAAACCACAACACACCATGCTACACCACACCAATTATACACCACACCATACAATGCAACACTCTGCTACACCACACCAAATTACACTACACTACACCACACCACACTACACAACACTACACCATGCTAAACCACACCACACCATGCTAAACCACACCACACCATTCCACACTACACTACACAACTCCACACCATGCTAAACCACACCACACCATGCCACACTACACTACACCACGCCATGTCACACTACACTACACCACACTACAGTACACTACACCACAATGCCACACTACACTACACTACACCACACTACACCACTTACTCAGACCACCTCCGAACGGGTCATCGCACACAACATACCGACAGAAAGGAAAGTCTGAAATATATATACATATATATATATACATGTATATGAGTGTATGTATGTGTATATATATATATATATATATATATATATAGACAAATAGTAAAAAGGAAAAATAAAAATAGTAGAAAATGCGGGGGGGGATTTTTTCAGTATAATAT
>OZ024766.1:10221668-10226668 GCA_964016885.1 Eledone cirrhosa | reverse complement strand
TTGTTCCTTTCCACTCTACGCAGGTCCTCTGCACGCAATGCCCATATCTCACTGCCATGTAGCATTGCTGTTCGTATACAGGCATCATACAATCTGCCTTTCATTTTTAGAGAGAAACCCTTTGTGGCCAACAGCGGTATAAGCTCTCTGAACTTTTTCTATCCCGTTCTGACTCTGGCTACTGTACTTTCAGAGCACTCTCCACCACTGCTGATTCTGTCACCCAGGTAACGGAAGCTGTCTACTATTTCTATAGAACCATCTGGGCAATAGAAGGGGCTAGTATCCTGTGGGCACTTGCTACTTATCGCACCTGAGCATCGGCCACATATAAAGTCTACGTTTTTAGAAAGTTTACCTGTGATCCCACTACATCTTTTATGTACCCATACTTTGCATTACAGTGTGGACTATATACTCTATATATACACTATATATGTTGTTGTCCAAGGGAAAGACAAAGGGTAATATAGCTGGGCACCAGTGATGTCACAACATACACTATATATACATTATTTGCTCTATATATATATGCTGCCACAGTTTGAGATCGGTGTGGAAGTCGGACCTACGTAAAGACCTGAAGATCCGTCTCTTCGTTGCTGTAGTGGAGTCTGTGCTGCTGTACGGGTCTGAGACTTGGACACTGACCAAGAAACTCACTCAGATGGTGGATGGGTGCTACATGAAAATGCTGAGGATGGCTCTGAACATTAATCAGTATACACCGAGGATGAAGAACTCAGAGCTGTACGGGAGCCTACCAAAAGTCAGCTCGAGGGCAGCACAGAGGAGACTGAGGTTAGCTGGACATGCTCACCGACATCCAGAGTTGACACTGCACTCAGTGCTCCTGTGGGAGCCCCTGCATGGACACACTGGAAGAGGAAGACCGAGGTTGACATATGTTGATGCCCTAAGGACAGACACTGGTCTGTTGGAGACGCAGGACATGGCAGCGATAATGAGGGACAGAGACCGCTGGAGAGAACTCGTCCATGGATCTCGGGAATTTTATCCGCCCTAGAGATATATACTCCAAATACTATATACACTTTCTGCTCTATATATACACTATAAATACACTCTATATTCTATATATACACTATAAATACACTCTATATTCTATATATACACTATAAATACACTCTATATTCTATATATACACGATAAATACACTCTATATTCTATATATACACTATAAATACACTCTATATTCTATATATACACTATAAATACACTCTATATTCTATATATACACTATAAATACACTCTATATTCTATATATACACTATAAATACACTCTATATTCTATATATACACTATAAATACACTCTATATTCTATATATACACTATAAATACACTCTATATTCTATATATACACTATAAATACACTCTATATTCTATATATACACTATAAATACACTCTATATTCTATATATACACTATAAATACACTCTATATTCTATATATACACTATAAATACACTCTATATTCTATATATACACTATAAATACACTCTATATTCTATATATACACTATAAATACACTCTATATTCTATATATACACTATAAATACACTCTATATTCTATATATACACTATAAATACACTCTATATTCTATATATACACGATAAATACACTCTATATTCTATATATACACGATAAATACACTCTATATTCTATATATACACTATAAATACACTCTATATTCTATATATACACTATAAATACACTCTATATTCTATATATACACTATAAATACACTCTATATTCTATATATACACTATAAATACACTCTATATTCTATATATACACTATAAATACACTCTATATTCTATATATACACTATAAATACACTCTATATTCTATATATACACTATAAATACACTCTATATTCTATATATACACTATAAATACACTCTATATTCTATATATACACTATAAATACACTCTATATTCTATATATACACTATAAATACACTCTATATTCTATATATACACTATAAATACACTCTATATTCTATATATACACGATAAATACACTCTATATTCTATATATACACTATAAATACACTCTATATTCTATATATACACGATAAATACACTCTATATTCTATATATACACTATAAATACACTCTATATTCTATATATACACTATAAATACACTCTATATTCTATATATACACTATAAATACACTCTATATTCTATATATACACTATAAATACACTCTATATTCTATATATACACTATAAATACACTCTATATTCTATATATACACTATAAATACACTCTATATTCTATATATACACTATAAATACACTCTATATTCTATATATACACTATAAATACACTCTATATTCTATATATACACTATAAATACACTCTATATTCTATATATACACTATAAATACACTCTATATTCTATATATACACTATAAATACACTCTATATTCTATATATACACTATAAATACACTCTATATTCTATATATACACTATAAATACACTCTATATTCTATATATACACTATAAATACACTCTATATTCTATATATACACTATAAATACACTCTATATTCTATATATACACTATAAATACACTCTATATTCTATATATACACTATAAATACACTCTATATTCTATATATACACTATAAATACACTCTATATTCTATATATACACTATAAATACACTCTATATTCTATATATACACTATAAATACACTCTATATTCTATATATACACTATAAATACACTCTATATTCTATATATACACTATAAATACACTCTATATTCTATATATACACTATAAATACACTCTATATTCTATATATACACTATAAATACACTCTATATTCTATATATACACTATAAATACACTCTATATTCTATATATACACTATATATAATGTTGTCCAAGGGAAAGGCAAAGGCCAATACAACTTGGCACCAGTGATATCACAACTCATTTCTACAGCTGAGTAAACTGGAGCAAGGTGAAATAAAGTGTCTTGCTCAAGGACACAACGCATCACCCAGTCCAAGAATTGAACTCACAACCTCACGATTCTAAGGCCGATGCTCTAACCATTAAGCCATGTGCCTTATCATGTATATATACATATATCTTACCATCTGTGTCATCTTTGGTGGTCTGGCTCTGTATATCGATAGGGTTAGACGGAGTGCTGGGGCTGTAGGTTTCTGCAAGAGACAGTGATCTTCTCCTTTCTACCTGGATACAAAGAAGAAAATGGTAAGAAAATATAAATAAACCACCTTAACAAAACATTTTTGAAAAGTACAAAACAACACTATGACTACATCACATTAGATATTAAAGTCTTTACTGTAATACTGTAAATTTTCACAACAATCTGTCCACCAGTAAAGATACTATAAACATTTAGTACAAAACAACACTATGACTACATCACATTAAATATTAAAGTCTTTACTGTAATACTGTAAATTTTCACAACAATCTGTCCACCAGTAAAGATACTATAAACATTTAGTACAAAACAACACTATGACTACATCACATTAGATATTAAAGTCTTTACTGTAATACTGTAAATATTCACAACAATCTGTCCACCAGTAAAGATACTATAAACATTAAGTACAAAACAACACTATGACTACATCCCATTAAATATTAAAGTCTTTACTGTAATACTGTAAATATTCACAACAATCTGTCCACCAGTAAAGATACTATAAACATTTAGTACAAAACAACACTATGACTACATCACATTAAATATTAAAGTCTTTACTGTAATAGTGTAAATATTCACAACAATCTGTCCACTAGTAAAGATACTATAAACATTTAGTACAAAACAACACTATGACTACATCCCATTAAATATTAAAGTCTTTACTGTAATAGTGTAAATATTCACAACAATCTGTCCACTAGTAAAGATACTATAAACATTTAGTACAAAACAACACTATGACTACATCCCATTAAATATTAAAGTCTTTACTGTAATACTGTAAATATTCACAACAATCTGTCCACCAGTAAAGATACTATAAACATTAAGTACAAAACAACACTATGACTACATCCCATTAAATATTAAAGTCTTTACTGTAATACTGTAAATATTCACAACAATCTGTCCACCAGTAAAGATACTATAAACATTTAGTACAAAACAACACTATGACTACATCACATTAAATATTAAAGTCTTTACTGTAATAGTGTAAATATTCACAACAATCTGTCCACTAGTAAAGATACTATAAACATTTAGTACAAAACAACACTATGACTACATCCCATTAAATATTAAAGTCTTTACTGTAATAGTGTAAATATTCACAACAATCTGTCCACCAGTAAAGATACTATAAACATTTAGTACAAAACAACACTATGACTACATCACATTAAATATTAAAGTCTTTACTGTAATAGTGTAAATATTCACAACAATCTGTCCACAAGTAAAGATACTATAAACATTTAGTACAAAACAACACTATGACTACATCCCATTAAATATTAAAGTCTTTACTGTAATACTGTAAATTTTCACAACAATCTGTCCACCAGTAAAGATACTATAAACATTAAGTACAAAACAACACTATGACTACATCACATTAAATATTAAAGGCTTTACTGTAATACTGTAAATATTCACAACAATCTGTCCACAAGTAAAGATACTATAAACATTTAGTACAAAACAACACTATGACTACATCCCATTAAATATTAAAGTCTTTACTGTAATACTGTAAATTTTCACAACGATCTGTCCACCAGTAAAGATACTATAAACATTAAGTACAAAACAACACTATGACTACATCACATTAAATATTAAAGTCTTTACTGTAATACTGTAAATTTTCACAACAATCTGTCCACCAGTAAAGATACTATAAACATTTAGTACAAAACAACACTATGACTACATCACATTAAATATTAAAGTCTTTACTGTAATACTGTAAATTTTCACAACAA
>OZ024766.1:10211668-10216668 GCA_964016885.1 Eledone cirrhosa | reverse complement strand
ACCTACCCTAGATTCCCCACTGCCCAAAATTGCTGCTGCTGCTTCCGCTGCCGCCGCCGCCACCTCCTCTTTCTTCCTCTTCCTCTCCATCTCCTCTTTCTTCCTCTTCCTCTCCATCTCCTCGCTCTTCCTACCGCCCACCGCCGCCGACGCCTCCTCTTCGTTCTCCGACACGTCCTCATCGTCCGGCACCTCCAGGACATCGGTGAGGTCATCGGCAGGCGCCGTGGCCGGCGTGGCGGCCCGCATCAGAGAAAAGCTCCTCATGTTTGACAGGCTGACCGATGCATTGCGACGCCACTGGTCATCACTCATAAACAGCTGTTGTTGTTGTTGGTATTACAGTTGTAGTAGTAGTAGTAGTGGTGGTGGTGGCATTATATTTAGTAGTAGTAGTTGTGGTGGTAGTAGTAGTAGTAGTAGAAGTAGTAGCAGTTGTGGTAGTAGTAGTAGCAGTTGTGGTAGTAGTTGTAGTAGTAGTAGTGGTAGTGGTAGTAGTATCAACATCATCAGAACCAGTGAAAGAGAAAAAGAAAAAAAAAATGAAAATATGATTAATGTATGTATATATATATATGTGTGTGTACATATATATATATATATATGTAATATATAAGTGTGTGTATATATATATATATATGAATAAAGTTAGTCCTTCATCAGTAATCTTCCAACCATCATAGGTATTTCATCGCTTTAAAGACCATATACCTCCGGTTGGTGCGAGCAACGGCTAAAAAAAGTCGTTGGGACACGTAAATAAAGGGGACACGAGAGTGTAAACAAACAATATATATATATATAGGAAAATGTTTAACCCTGGCAGCAGAGCTCAAGCCATTTCGACGGCTATTATTGAGTACTCTGGTGTGTTATGGTCCATCTGGTTCCTTACCACACCTTCTTCATCACATATATATCATCATCATCATCGTTTAACGCCCATCTTCCACGCTAGCATGGGTTTAGATGGGAATTGTCCCACTTGAGGCAAGATTGGTTGTCTTGCTCCTATAGGACTGTCTGGCAGGTTTTCTACAGCTGGATGCCCTTCCTAACACCAACCACGTTTACAGTGTGGACTGGGAGGTTTTTACCGTGTTACCTACACAGCCACATTACAGCGTGGACTGTGTTTTTGTCGTGACACCTACACGACTTCATTTATTTAGGACTGGATGTTGTGGTACCAACATAACTTTACAGAGAAAGGGTGGTGTTGATGTGGGTGGGAGTAGGGGTAGTGGGATGGGGGTGTATATTTTGTTAAGAGGTGCCTACTGACTGTAGGTTTCGCTTTGTACTTAGGCAAGGCGTGTCTTCTGTATTACTGCGTGGCACCAAAGATCTCGGTCCCGTGACATTGTCTTGGAGAGGTGTAAGTGTGTGAGGTCGGAATTTATCAAATCGTTTTTCTGGGTCTACCTACTCCATAGCTTCCGTCTATTTTAATCGTCCTGCACTTGAAGAATAACATGGTCGGCTGTACAAAAGGATTTACTTACAGTATTAACAATTGTTTCATTAATCAGGTGAGTCTAAAAGCCGCTGATTGTTAGAAATTATGTCATTTGACCTTAATTACAGTGTTTGTCTGATCAAAAAGAACCGCCTGCCTAGGAACTTTCTTAAACTGGCCACCTAACTAAGGAAACTTCTTGTTGAGTCAAACAACGGCGTACGTTAAAACTATCCACAACACAGAGAACTCACAACCTCTAACTGGATTACCTTAAATGATAACTTGTTATCCTATATATACCTATATCCTATATAACTATATATCTATATACATAAATGGCAATTTCTGTCTGTCTGTTTGTGAACCTAAAACTCAAAAATTACCAAAACGATCTGGATGAAACTTGACACATGTGTGGGGCTTATGCCCATTTAATTTCTTACGCATTTTTCATTTTAATCAAAGGGTTCCCCGGGGGCACAAAACCCCCGTTCAATTCTCGGACCGGGTGATGTGTTGTTTCCTTAAGCAAGACACTTTATTTCACATTGCTCCAGTTTACTCAGCTGTAGAAATGAGATGATAGGGACTGGGGTCCCTATCATTCCACTGTAAAGTGGTCGTGGAGGTGCCACGATAAAAAAGCACCCAGCACTCACTGTAAATGAGGTTGGTGTTAGGAAGGGCATCCAGCTGTAGAAATCAAGCCAGAATCAGTTCCCATCCCACCCTTGCAAGCAGGGAAAAGCGGACGTAAAATGATGATGATGATGATATATATATATATATATATATATATATATACTTTCAACCAATTCTGCCTGTAATTGTGTTCTCTCAAGCATAACATATTTTTAACTCTTGACTCTCCACACGATGTCTTTGACACTAAAAACAATTATGTATCTAATGTACCTAATACAATTATGTACCCTAAATGTTCTGAATGACTAGGATTTTAGTTACATGTTTCAACATTCCCTATGCTCTGATGATACCAGACTTCCCTCTGGAAGAAACAATTGTCAGCAAATAAATGTTCTAAACTAAAATTTGATCGTTTTAACACTTTGTATATATATATATATATATATATAGGTAGGTAACACGGTAAAAGGTTCCCAGTTCCACACTGTAAATGTGGTTGGTATTAGGAAGGGCATCCAGCCGTAGAAAACCTGCCAGATAGTCGAGACACGGTCACCCGACCAGCCTTGCCTCAAGTGGGACAACTCCCGTCTAACCCATGCTAGCGTGGAAAATGGACGTTAAACGAAGAGGATGATGATGATGATGATATATATATATATATATATATATATATATATATATATATATATATATATATATATATATAAAGTTACATATACCTTTTTATATATATATATAGGTAAGTTATTCCGGGTTGAATCGGAGGTAACCACAGTAAGTAAGGTACTCAATACATAGCAGAGTATAAAAGTTTTAATATAGAAGAGCTTCTACAGGACTAGAACTGTTTCATTCGTGAGAAATCATCAGGAAGCTCATGACCTGCCTGATGATTTCTCACGAATGAAACAGTTCTAGTTCTGTAGCTCTTCTATATTAAAATTATATATATATATATATATATAAATATATAGTTACATATACCTTTATATATATATATATATAAAGTTACATATACCTTAGGAACAACAACAACAACAACAACAACAACAACAACAACCACCTTACCTGCTCAATTTTCGTGAGAGCCCTGTAGCTGTGCCCCGGTGTAGTGATTCTCTTGGAATCACAACAGGTGTAAGCCCCAGGGCTGAAGTGGAGCTCTATGTGGTACCTCTCTGGAGATTTAGGGTCCTAAGGGTGGAAGAAACAATGGCAAGATAAGGGTAGTTATCACAAACATATGCATGTATATACACATATACACACAACATACATACATACACACAAACACACATACACAACACACACATGTACACACACGCACACCCAAAACATACATACACACTCACATATATACACACTCACATATATACACATACACATATACATACACACAACAGAAATATTCGCAAACACATACACACACACACAAACATACATACACTCACATATATACACATACACACAAACACATACACACACACACACACAAACATACATACATATATACACATACACACAACAGAAATATTCACAAACACATACACACACAAACACATAAACATACATACACATACACACATAGATACACACAACAGAAATATTCGCAAACACATACACAGACACACAAACATATATACACATACACACAAACACATACACACACACAAACATACATACATATATACACATACACACAACAGAAATATTCACAAACACATACACACACAAACACATAAACATACATACACACTCACATATATACACATACACAC
This sequence comes from Eledone cirrhosa, assembly GCA_964016885.1. Lineage (NCBI taxonomy): Eukaryota > Metazoa > Mollusca > Cephalopoda > Octopoda > Eledonidae > Eledone > Eledone cirrhosa. The sequence continues at coordinate 10,212,777 of OZ024766.1, read as the reverse complement.
ATACATACACACAACAGAAATATTCGCAAACACATACACACACACACAAACATATATACACATACACACAAACACATACACACACACACACACAAACATACATACATATATACACATACACACAACAGAAATATTCACAAACACATACACACACACACACATAAACATACATACACACTCACATATATACACATACACACATACATACACACTCACATATATACACATACACACAACAGAAATATTCGCAAACACATACACACACACACACACACAAACATATATACACATACACACAAACACATACACACACACACACACACAAACATACATACATATATACACATACACACAACAGAAATATTCACAAACACATACACACACACACACAAACATACATACACACTCACATATATACACATACACACATGGAGGCACAGGGCTTAGTGGTTAGAGCATTGGCCTTGCAATCGAAAGGTTGTGAGTTCAATTCTCAGACCGTGTGATGTGTTGTTTCCTTGAGCAAGACACTTTATTTCACAATGGAGGCACATGGCTTAGTGGTTAGAGCATTGGCCTTGCAATCGAAAGGTTGTGAGTTCAATTCTCAGACCGTGTGATGTGTTGTGTCCTTGAGCAAGACACTTTATTTCACATTGCTCCAGTTTACTCAGCTGTAGAAATGAGATGATAGGGACTGGGGTCCCTATCATTCCACTGCAAAGTGGTCGTGGAGGTGCCACGGCAAAAAAGCACCCAGCACTCACTGTAAATGAGGTTGGTGTTAGGAAGGGCATCCAGCTGTAAAAATGAGATGATAGGGACTGGGGTCCTTATCATTCCACTGCAAAGTGGTCGTGGAGGTGCCACGGCAAAAAAGCACCCAGCACTCACTGTAAATGAGGTTGGTGTTAGGAAGGGCATCCAGCTGTAGAAATCAAGCCAGAATCAGTTCCCATCCCACCCTTGCAAGCAGGGAAAAGTGGACGTAAAATGAAATGATGAATGATGACACATACATACACACAACAGAAATATTCACAAACACATACACACACACATACATACATAAACATACATACATATATATATATATATATATATACACA
>OZ024766.1:10176668-10201668 GCA_964016885.1 Eledone cirrhosa | reverse complement strand
TATCAGTGCAAAAGATGATAAATTCTTTGAAGATGGAATATATGCCTTAGAGCAAAGGTTCTGAACGGGGGGCATATGCACCCCTGGGGGGCGTTTCGGAACTCCAGGGGGGGGGGGGCGTTTGGGAGCAAGGTCGCGTTAGGGGGGGCGTTTGGGAGCAAGGTCGCGTTAGGGGGGGCGTTTGGGAGCAAGGTCGCGTTAGGGGGGGCGTTTGGGAGCAAGGTCGCGTTAGGGGGGGCGTTTGGAGCTGGGGGGGGGGGGGGGGGGTGCTGGAAGGCTCTTTATTTTGGTAAGTTTTATAAGCCATATTTGTATGCCTTTGAGATAGCCAGCGGGAATGTATTTGAATGAGCTTGCAGACAGCATAAGTGTAGTCTGACCGCAGCTGTGAACAGCTGTGCAGGCATGTCCGGTAATTGAGCCGTTAACCGGTAATTGAGATCCTAAAAATGGAAAACCCCACAGTCAACTGGGTCAAGGACACTTTGAGTGCAGCTTAGTTAGAATCTTATCTTTCCTTCACCGTTAACAATGTATTTCCTGTCTGAAATTATTGACTCAGCCGCAACGAGTTAACACTATGTAGATCTATTTTATTCCCTATTGTATAAATAATATTACAAATAAAAAAAAAAGAAAAGAAAAAACAGAAGCGAGTAGCACACATCTAGGACCACATACAACACATAATCAGATAATACACACATCTAGGACCACATACAACACATAATCAGGTAATACACACATCTAGGACCACATACAACACATAATCAGATAGCACACACATCTAGGACCACATACAACACATAATCAGGTAATACACACATCTAGGACCACATACAACACATAATCAGATAATACACACATCTAGGACCACATACAACACATAATCAGATAATACACACATCTAGGACCACATACTACACATAATCAGATAGCACACACATCTAGGACCACATACAACACATAATCAGATAATACACACATCTAGGACCACATACAACACATAATCAGATAATACACACATCTAGGACCACATACAACACATAATCAGGTAATACACACATCTAGGACCACATACAACACATAATCAGATAGCACACACATCTAGGACCACATACAACACATAATCAGGTAATACACACATCTAGGACCACATACAACACATAATCAGATAATACACACATCTAGGACCACATACAACACATAATCAGATAATACACACATCTAGGACCACATACTACACATAATCAGATAGCACACACATCTAGGACCACATACAACACATAATCAGATAATACACACATCTAGGACCACATACAACACATAATCAGATAATACACACATCTAGGACCACATACAACACATAATCAGGTAATACACACATCTAGGACCACATACAACACATAATCAGATAGCACACACATCTAGGACCACATACAACACATAATCAGGTAATACACACATCTAGGACCACATACAACACATAATCAGATAATACACACATCTAGGACCACATACAACACATAATCAGATAATACACACATCTAGGACCACATACTACACATAATCAGATAGCACACACATCTAGGACCACATACAACACATAATCAGATAATACACACATCTAGGACCACATACAACACATAATCAGATAATACACACATCTAGGACCACATACAGCACATAATCAGATAATACACACATCTAGGACCACATACAACACATAATCAGATAATACACACATCTAGGACCACATACAACACATAATCAGATAGCACACACATCTAGGACCACATACTACACATAATCAGATAATACACACATCTAGGACCACATACAACACATAATCAGATAATACACACATCTAGGACCACATACAACACATAATCAGATAATACACACATCTAGGACCACATACAACACATAATCAGATAATACACACATCTAGGACCACATACAACACATAATCAGGTAATACACACATCTAGGACCACATACAACACATAATCAGATAATACACACATCTAGGACCACATACAACACATAATCAGATAATACACACATCTAGGACCACATACAACACATAATCAGGTAATACACACATCTAGGACCACATACAACACATAATCAGATAATACACACATCTAGGACCACATACAACACATAATCAGATAATACACACATCTAGGACCACATACAACACATAATCAGGTAATACACACATCTAGGACCACATACAACACATAATCAGATAATACACACATCTAGGACCACATACAACACATAATCAGATAATACACACATCTAGGACCACATACAACACATAATCAGATAATACACACATCTAGGACCACATACAACACATAATCAGATAATACACACATCTAAGACCACATACAACACATAATCAGATAATACACACACTTTGGAATATTGTTAATCAATCTTTTAGTACTCTACTGATATAAAAATCAATAGTATATTGAAAAATGGAAAAATAGGGGGGAGGAGGGGGGGGGGCGTTTCGAGGGACAAAAGGGGGCGTTTGGCCTAAATGGGTTGAGAACCTGTGCCTTAGTTGGGCGAAGGTCATATGTAAAGAAGGATCATATTTTGAATAAATTAAACACTTAAAAAAAAAACAATTTTATTCTTTCCATTTCAAATACGACATTTCATGTGAGACAACCTAATAGGTACCTACGAACTTACCTGGGGTATAACGATATCGGCAAGGGCTTTAGAGCAGTTAAACAGCTCCTCTGCCCTCTCGTATTGCAGGGTGTGTTGATTATGCTGGAGATCATACTTGATACAATCGTAGATGTCGGGAATCTTGCTGACGTCAAACAGGCCCTGTTTTGTCTTAAAATCCTTCTCCAGCTTTGCCCAGCGTCGTATCAACAACTCCCATGATTCCCCGTGATACAGCTTCAGTTCTGGTGGATGAGACAACAACAACAACAACATCAACATCAGCAATACGAATTGTGATGACAATAATAATGATTGTTTCTACTACAGGCACAAGGCCAGCAATTTCCCCAGCCAGCGTATTACTGGTACTTTATTTTATCGACCCCAATAATAAATAATTGTTTCTACTTTTGGCACAAGGCCAGCAATTACCCCAGTGTATTACTGGTACTTTATTTTATCAACCCTGTAACAATTGTTTCTACTTTTGGCACAAGGCCAGCAATTACCCCAGTGTATTACTGGTACTTTATTTTATCAACCCCGTAATAACTGTTTCTACTTTAGGCACAAGGCCAGCAATTACCCCAGTGTATTACTGGTACTTTATTTTATCAACCCTGTAATAAATGTTTCTACTTTTGGCACAAGGCCAGCAATTACCCCAGTGTATTACTGGTACTTTATTTTATCAACCCTGTAACAATTGTTTCTACTTTTGGCACAAGGCCAGCAATTTCCCCCAGTGTATTACTGGTACTTTATTTTATCGACCCCAATAATAAATAATTGTTTCTACTTTTGGCACAAGGCCAGCAATTACCCCAGTGTATTACTGGTACTTTATTTTATCAACCCTGTAATAATTGTTTCTACTATTGGCACAAGGCCAGCAATTACCCCAGTGTATTACTGGTACTTTATTTTATCGACCCCGTAATAATTGTTTCTACTTTTGGCACAAGGCCAGCAATTACCCCAGTGTATTACTGGTACTTTATTTTATCAACCCTGTAATAAATGTTTCTACTTTTGGCACAAGGCCAGCAATTACCCCAGTGTATTACTGGTACTTTATTTTACCACCCCAGTAATAAATAATTGTTCCTACTTTTGGCACAAGGCCAGCAATTACCCCAGTGAATTACTGGTACTTTATTTTATCAACCCTGTAAGGATAAAAGGTGGTAACGATGATAGTGTGGTTACAACAACAACAACAACAACAACAGCAACATATATTTTACCCCTTGTGTCTTCAGTTCCAGATCGCATCTTGGAGGGGGTAACGATATACATTTATATACATATATACAGGGTGTCCCCAAAAAATGTATACACACTTCAACAGCATTCTATATAAATTTATTTTGCCTGTACAGGTAATCAAAGTGTGTATACATTTTTCTTTGGGGGGGGGGGGGGGTGACACTACACAAACACGACATATATACAGGGTGTCCCCAAAAAATGTATACACACTTCAACAGCATTCTAAATAAATTTATTTTGCTTGTACAGGTAATCAAAGTGTGTATACATTTTTCTTTGGGGGGGGGGGGGGGGTGACACTACACAAACACGACATATATACAGGGTGTCCCCAAAAAATGTATACACACTTCAACAGCATTCTAAATAAATTTATTTTGCTTGTACAGGTAATCAAAGTGTGTATACATTTTTCTTTGGGGGGGGGGGGGGGGTGACACTAAACAAACACGAAATATATACAGGGTGTCCCCAAAAAATGTATACACACTTCAACAGCATTCTAAATAAATTTATTTTGCCTGTACAGCCAATCAAAGTGTGTATACATTTTTTTGGGGAAGGGGGGGGGGACACTACACAAACACGACATATATACAGGGTGTCCCCAAAAAATGTATACACACTTCAACAGCATTCTAAATAAATTTATTTTGCCTGTACAGGTAATCAAAGTGTGTATACATTTTTCTTTTTGGGGGGGTGGGGGTCGGGGATGACACTACACAAACACGACATATATACAGGGTGTCCCCAAAAAATGTATACACACTTCAACAGCATTCTAAATAAATTTATTTTGCTTGTACAGGTAATCAAAGTGTGTATACATTTTTTGGGGGAAGGGGGGGGGGACACTACACAAACACGACATATGTACAGGGTGTCCCCAAAAAATGTATACACACTTCAACAGCATTCTAAATAAATTTATTTTGCCTGTACAGGTAATCAAAGTGTGTATACATTTTTCTTTTTGGGGGGGTGGGGGTCGGGGATGACACTACACAAACACGACATATATACAGGGTGTCCCCAAAAAATGTATACACACTTCAACAGCATTCTAAATAAATTTATTTTGCTTGTACAGGTAATCAAAGTGTGTATACATTTTTCTTTTTGGGGGGGTGGGGGTCGGGGATGACACTACACAAACACGACATATATACAGGGTGTCCCCAAAAAATGTATACACACTTCAACAGCATTCTAAATAAATTTATTTTGCTTGTACAGGTAATCAAAGTGTGTATACATTTTTTGGGGGAAGGGGGGGGGGGACACTACACAAACACGACATATGTACAGGGTGTCCCCAAAAAATGTATACACACTTCAACAGCATTCTAAATAAATTTATTTTGCCTGTACAGGTAATCAAAGTGTGTATACATTTTTCTTTTATTTGGGGAGGGGGGGGGGCTGACACTACACAAACACGACATATATACAGGGTGTCCCCAAAAAATGTATACACACTTCAACAGCATTCTAAATAAATTTATTTTGCTTGTACAGGTAATCAAAGTGTGTATACATTTTTCTTTGGGGGGGGGGGGGGGGTGACACTACACAAACACGACATATATACAGGGTGTCCCCAAAAAATGTATACACACTTCAACAGCATTCTATATAAATTTATTTTGCTTGTACAGGTAATCAAAGTGTGTATACATTTTTTTTGGGGGGGGGGGGTGACACTACACAAACACGACATATATACAGGGTGTCCCCAAAAAATGTATACACACTTCAACAGCATTCTAAATAAATTTATTTTGCTTGTACAGGTAATCAAAGTGTGTATACATTTTTCTTTTATTTGGGGAGGGGGGGGGCGGCACTACACAAACACGACATATATACAGGGTGTCCCCAAAAAATGTATACACACTTCAACAGCATTCTAAATAAATTTATTTTGCTTGTACAGGTAATCAAAGTGTGTATACATTTTTTTGGGGAAGGGGGGGGGGGGGGACACTACACAAACACGACATATATACAGGGTGTCCCCAAAAAATGTATACACACTTCAACAGCATTCTAAATAAATTTATTTTGCCTGTACAGCCAATCAAAGTGTGTATACATTTTTCTTTTTTTTTAGGGGCGGTGGGGAGGGTGACACGACATATATATATAAAGGGGGTGTCCCCAAAAAATGTATACACACTTCAACAGCATTCTAAATAAATTTATTTTGCTTCTACAGGTAATCAAAGTGTGTATACATTTTTCTTTTTTTTTGGAGGGGGGTGACACTACACAAACACAACATATATACAGGGTGTCCCCAAAAAATGTATACACACTTCAACAGCATTCTAAATAAATTTATTTTGCCTGTACAGGTATCCAAAGTGTGTATACATTTTTCTTTTATTTCGGGGGGGGGGGGGGTGTGACACTACACAAACACGACATATATACAGGGTGTCCCCAAAAAATGTATACACACTTGTACAATTAACAACAAAGAGCGCTTAGAACATAGGTATATCTTTAATTGCTAACAGTGTTTCGTCCACACTAGAAGTGGGACTCTTCAGAGCATAAAGAGTAAATACATAGTATACAAGCATTGACAAAGCCAAAACAGAAGAATATATGTGGGGATACCATAAGTTGGGAGGAGTTTAAAGAGTAAAGTAAAAGGAGTAAAATAAGAAAAGAGTAAAATAAAAATAAAAATAAAAATAAAAATAAAAATAAAAATAAAAATAAAAATAAAAATAAAAATAAAAATAAAAATAAAACACACTTGTATGCATTAGACTCTACCTCGTGTCTTCAGCTCCAACTTGAGGGAGCGTATCTTGGACGTGATCTCCTTCACCATGTCGTGGACCTTTTCACACATCTGTCGCGGGTTCTGCACAAACTGCATGGCGTTCTGGATTGATATACTGCCAGTAGCTGCCAACTGTCCGGGGGAGGGCAGGGCAAGGCAGGGCAGGGCAGGGCAGAGGAGAGGATTTCGGCATGGAGGGTGGGGGTTGAAGGCAAGGTGGTTGTGGTGGTGGAGAGTAGGGGTTGAAGGCAAGGTGGTGGTGGTGGAGTAGGGGTTGAAGGCAAGGTGGTGGTGGTGGTGGAGAGTGGGGGTTGAAGGCAAGGTGGTGGTGGTGGAGAGTGGAGGTTGAAGGCAAGGTGGTGGTGGTGGTAGAGAGTGGAGGTTGAAGGCAAGGTGGTGGTGGAGGTGGTGTTGAGGGTGGTGGTGGTGGTGGTGGTGGAGAGTGGAGGTTGAAGGCAAGGTAGTGATGGTGGTGGTGGAGAGTGGAGGTTGAAGGCAAGGTGGTGGTGGTGGTGGTGGTGGAGAGAGGAGGTTGAGGCAAGGTGGTGGTGGTGGTGGTGGTGGTGGAGAGTGGAGGTTGAAGGCAAGGTGGTGGTGGTGGTGGGGAGTGGAGGTTGAAGGCAAGGTGGTGGTGGTGGAGAGTGGAGGTTGAAGGCAAGGTGGTGGTGGTGGAGAGTGGGGGTTGAAGGCAAGGTGGTGGTGGTGGTGGTGGAGAGTGGAGGGAAGGTGGGGGTAAATTGAAGAGAAATAGAAATAGAAATGTTACAACAACAACAACAACATGATTGAGTGGAAGGTGTTGAGGGTGGGGACAACATGATTGAGTGGGAGGTGTTGAGGGTGGGGACAACATGATTGAGTGGGAGGTGTTGAGGGTGGGGATATATATTCATTCACCGTTTTACGTCCGGCTTTTCCCTGCTTGCAAAGGTGGGACATGTCCTGCTGTGGGCAGTGTCCGGTCGGCTGACCCTGCCTTGCTTATACGGGAACTGATGCCCTTCCTAACACCAACCTCATTTACAGTGAGTGCTGGGTGCTTTTTTACTGTGGCACCTCCACGTCCACTTTACAGTGAGGGCTGGGTGCCTTTTTTACTGTGGCGCCTCCACGACCACTTTACAGTGAGGGCTGGGTGCCTTTTTTACTGTGGCGCCTCCACGACCACTTTACAGTGAGTGCTGGGTGCTTTTTTACTGTGGCACCTCCATGACCACTTTACAGTGAGGGCTGGGTGCCTTTTTTACTGTGGCACCTCCACGACCACTTTACAGTGTGGGCTGGGTGCCTTTTTTACTGTGGTACCTCCACGACCACTTTACAGTGTGGGCTGGGTGCCTTTTTTACTGTGGCACCTCCATGACCACTTTACAGTGAGGGCTGGGTGCCTTTTTGCCGTGGCACCTCCATGACCATTTTACAGTGAGGGCAGGGTGCTTTTTTACCGTGGCACCTCCACGACCACTTTGCAGTGGAATGATAGGGACCCCAGTCCCTATCATCTCATTTCTACAGCTGAGTAAACTGGAGCAATGTGAAATAAAGTGTCTTGCTCAAGGAAACAACACATCACCCGGTCTGAGAATTGAACTCACAACCTTTCGATTGCAAGGCCAATGCTCTAACCACTAAGCCATGTGCCTCCATATATATATGTGTGTGTGTGTGTGTGTGTATGTGTATATATATATATATATATATATATATACTGAGAGAGAGATAGATAGATAGAAAGAGTGAGAGAAAGACAAAAAAGAGAGAGAGAGAGATTAAGATATACAAAGGTATGTATATATATATATATATATATATATGGTGGCTGCCAACTCGTTTGCGAGTACGGCCACTACTTTATATCCATGTAGGATAACCCCTACCAATGCGCTGAACGAGTGTGACTTTTTAGTCCAGCCAGTGACTTGAAAACTCTGGTACAAACACTACACTTGTGACAATTATTGACACATAGTGCTGGGCCCATGGTACCATGTGACGACAAGTGCAGAGAGATCTCCAGATATAAAGCAATGCCTGTGCCGTGAAGCTTTTATAGTGAGCAAAGGCACTGCACAAAGCCAGTCCCACTCTCTTAACCAAGATGATATTTACCAAAAAGAAGAACAAGTCAACGTCATTTGGTCAAGTAGGAAATTTGTAGAAATTTGTTTTTTTTCTACAAATTTCTATAAATTTCATACTTGACAACCTAATATATAGAGAGAGAAAGAGAGAGAGAGAGAGAGGGGGGGAGAAAGAGAGAGATGGTGCTTACCTTTGTATAGTCAGCTTCGTTGAATTCCCGATTTTGGTTGAGGATCTCTTTGAGTCTCTCTTTTACACTGGGTTAAGAAAAGAGAGATATATATAGATATAGATATATATATATATATATATATATATATATATAGAGATATATATAGGTATATATAATGATAGATAGATGAGAGAGAGTGAGTGTGAAAGAGAATGAGAGGGAGAGAGAGAGAGAAAGAAAGAGGATGTACTGAGGATGAAAGAAAGAGGATGTACTGAGAGAGAGAGTGATATATATATATATATATATGATGAAATGACAGTAAATAATAACATTGAAATATTGAATGTCTGCATAACTAAAAGTTTGTAGATAGCTGTTTTAGGTTATGTAACTGTTATAGAAACACGTGTCAATAAATTCCTTTCAACTAAACTGTATCCATTCAAATCTTTCTATATATATATATATATATAGGAACGATCGACTTTCGTCAAATCGGACCGAGGGAACAATGTTTCCGTTGGTCTTTCCAATTGCTAATACTATCTATCGGTCGCAACTCCAGGTAGAAGGAGCAACGTGAAATAAAGTGTCTTGCTCAAGGACATAACGCATCGCCTGGTCCAGGAATCGAACTCACAACCTTACGATTGTGAATCCAATTCTCTAACCACTCAGCCATACGCCTTCACATATATATAAGGAGACTGAGGTTAGCTGGACATGCTCACCGACATCCAGAGTTGACATTGCACTCAGTGCTCCTGTGGGAGCCCCTACATGGACACACTAGAAGAGGAAGACCAAGGTTAACGTATGTTGATGCCCTAAGGACAGACACTGGTCTGTTAGAGACGCAGGACATGGCAGCGATAATGAGGGACAGAGACCGCTGGAGAGAACTCGTCCATGGATCTCGGGAATTTTACCCGCCTTAGATAGATATATAAGCAAAAGGGATATTTTATTTGTTGGAAATTCAACAAATATAAATGTTTATAACTGATTCAGAGCACTCGACAAGTTTTCTGGAGTAAATATTCAATGATATTAAATATGTATATATATATATATATGAATTTGTTTTGCAAGGTTTTTGATATGAAATTGTGTGTCGAAACTAATATAGTTATACTTGGGGAGGGTCATATTGTTGTAATAATATTCCCAGAAATAATAACAGAACACACTCACTGTTTGGTTGGTTTTCACTTCTGTATCTTTTATATCTCCATAGTTAATTTATTTGGCAATCAACGTTTATCATACTATATATATATATCTATATCTGTAGTGGAGGAACATGGCTAAGTGGTTAGAGCATTGGCCTTGCAATCGAAAGGTTGTGAGTTCAATTCTCAGACCGGGTGATGTGTTGTGTCCCTGAGCAAGACACTTTATTTCACATTGCTCCAGTTTACTCAGCTGTAGAAATGAGATGATAGGGACTGGGGTCCCTATCATTCCACTGTAAAGTGGTCGTGGAGGTGCCACGGCAAAAAAAGCACCCAGCACTCACTGTAAATGAGGTTGGTGTTAGGAAGGGCATCCAGCTGTAGAAATCAAGCCAGAATCAGTTCCCGTCCCACCCTTGGAAGCAGGGAAAAGGCGGACGTAAAATGATGATGATGATATATATTATATATTTTTGTAGTAGGGTTGCTTGGATGCGTCCATAGGCGGTATGCCGGTTGAGCACTCTATTTAATAATCTCCCGTTAGGTTGAGATACAATTGGGCGATATTGGGCTGTGCTTTCTAGCAACAAGCCTACCCGCCGTAAGCAACTAATCACATTCTTTCTAACCTGACCACTGCCACGTCACGATTCTTAGCCATTTTTTAATCTATTTTTTGCACAATCACTTTGGAAAATTAAATGTCTAATCTTGAGTTTTCTCCTGATGAGTCGTTACTCTGGATATATCCTGATAATTGGATATCTAAAAATACGGACGAAACCATGGTAGAGATATAATTACGGTATGTACACATTTCTTCTAAGTTTGAATTTACACCTAATTGTGTATGGTTGACGGTATATTTAGTCAGTTTCTACATGCTCTTGAAATGTTGGATAAATACTCTATTGGGGCCACCGCGAAGAGGCCGCTTTCGGTTATTTGTCAAATATTTCTTCATAGGAGCCTTTATTCTTATAGCCTGATCTAATTGATTTTTTATATGGTTAATTATGCTAATTGGGAGAGGAAATGGTATATATTTTATCTAATAATTCTAAGGACATGATTTATGATATATTGCTCTGATTATTTAATTTATTAATTCTTCATTGAGCTACAAAGTGACCCGTTGCAAAACACATATATATTTATGACTTTATATATATATATATATGTAAACCTTTATATGTAATAATCTCCCGTTAGGTTGAGATACAATTTTGGCTGTATTGGGCTGCGCTTTCTAGCAAAAAGCCTACCAGCCGCAAGCAACTAATCACATCTTTCTAACTTGACCGCTGCCACGTCACGATTCTTAGCCATTTTTGAATGTATTCTTGGCGCGATCACTTTGGAAAATTAATTGTCTAAATTTGAGCTAACTCTAGAAGCTCTAGATATCCAATGTTATCGGATGTCTTAAAATGCGGATGAAACCATGGTAGAGGTAATTAAATATGTACACTTTTCTTCTAGTTTATTTTACACCTAATACTGTTTAGTTGACTGTATATCTGGTCGATTTATACACGCTGTCGAAATATTCGATAAATAATCCGTCGTAACAGCAGCGAAGGGGCTGCTTTCGGTTATTTGTCGGAGATTTCTTCATAGGAGCCTTTATTCTTATAGGTTGGTCTAATTGATTTTTTATATGGTTAATTATGCTAATTGGGAGAGGAAATGGTATATATTTTATCTAATAATTCTAAGGACATCATTTATGATATATTGCTCTGATTATTTAATTTATTAATTCTTCATTGAGCCACAAAGTGACCCGTTGCAACATATATATCTATGACTTTATGTATATGTAAATCTTTATATTTATATATATATATAGAGAGAGAGAGAGAGATCGGAGAGAGAGAGGGAGAGAGAAAGGATGTAGAGATAGAGAGAGGGAGTGACAGGTAGAGAGACAGAGAGAGTGAGACAGAGAGAAAAAGGAGGGAGAAAATGAGACTAATAAATGTGAGAGGGTGAGAGTGGTAAGGAAAATATTTTCTTCAATATATATATAGTGTGAGTATATATATATATATATAACCCATGCTAGCGTGGAAAATGGACGTTAAACGAAGATGATGATATGTATATATATATCCATCTATATACATACATATATATATATCCACATATATATATAAATATATATATCCACATATATATATACATATATACATATCCACATATATATATACATATATACATATATATATATATATATACAGGGTGCGGACGATATTTGTTCACAATTTTCAACTGCTAATTTTATGCAAATTATTTTTACATCCGTTCTTCCCTGAGAGCCTCAAGCTGAACACCGATGGCTACATCCGCGTTCTGAGCGAGGTAGTAAAGCCCTGGATCGACCAGGTAGCTGCAGGTAGGCCGTACGTGTGGCAGCAAGACTCAGCGCCCTGCCATACCAGCCTAAAGACCCGAGCCTGGCTGTCAGAGAACTTCGTCGACCACACTTCACCTGACATCTGGCCTCCCAGCTCGCCTGACTGCAACCCCCCTCGACTTCTTTGTGTGGGGCGCAGTGGAACGAGACACCAACAGATCTAGCTGCAATACGAAAGATGATCTGAAGGCCAGGATCACAAGTTCCTTTAGGGGCCTAAGTCGGGGGACAGCGACGAAGGCCTGTAGCCGGTTCCGAGGCCGCTTTGAGACCGTCATCAAAGCCAATGGCGGGTTTATCAAGTGAGATCGAAAGAACTAGTCGTGAAGACAAACTGACCCAAGTTTGATAAATAAATCTTATAAAATAAAACTACTGTGTTATTTTTTCCTAGACAGTAATCTTGCGAACTGATATCGTCCGCACCCTGTATATATACACACATACATATAAATATCCACATATATATACATATATATATATATAGGTATATACATGTATGTATATATAAGTATATACGTAGATATATATATATATATGACCAGCTAATCCAAAGGCTTGCTGGAACGCCAGATAAAAATGACACACAGTGAAAACCCTTAAAAACTCTTCAGAAAGCAACTCGCAGGCAAAAAAAATTAAAATAAAATTTTTTAAAATCAAATAAATAAATTTAAAAAAAAGTAATTTTTGTTTATGCAAGGACGGGCAGGGTGGGAAGGGCAGGGGGTCACTCCAAACACAAACAGGGTAAGAAGTGTGGGCTGGGTTTCTGCAGGATACTAAAAGAGAGTAGACGGGGAGACTGCTTCATAATATCACACAAAACTACTTTATTTTCTGGGGAGGAATTGAAGATGGCTGCCACTAAGATGTGGTGTAAGGGAGGAATTTAAAGCAGCCCTAAAAGACATAGAAAAAAAAAAAAACATCTAAACGGTACATGTACTAACCAGCTATCTTCAAAACAGCATGTTAGCAAAGCTACTATCTTCATGACAGCATAGTAGCAAACCAAACCTGCTACTTTTGTGATAGCATGTTAGCACACAGTCTACGTTTAAGACAGCATGTTAGCACTATCTTTATGATAGCATGTTAGTACTTGTATATATATATATATATATATATGTACATATATATATATATATATATATATATATATATATATATATATATATATATATATATATGTACATATATATATATATATATATATATATATATATATATATATATATATATATATATATATACATATATATGTACATATATATATATCATCATCATCATTTTCATCATCCATCATTTTACGTGCATGTGTCCATGTTTACATGGATCGGATGTAAAGATGATGTTACATCACCAACACCACCACCACCAACACCACCACCACCAACACCACCATCAACACCACCACCACCAACACCACCACCACCAACACCACCACCACCATCACCATCACCACCATCACCATCAACACCACCACCACCAACACCACCACCACCAACACCACCACCACCAACACCACCACCACCATCACCATCACCACCATCACCATCACCACTATCTACATGGATTTTGTCAAGGAACACTAATTAATATTCAAAGGTAGACATCTACATAGGGAGCTGAATAAAATAATATATGTGTAAGTATAGATATATATGTGTGTGTGTATATATATATATATATATATATATGTATATGGTATTAGGATTGGTGCTCTGAAATAGCCATATATATATGAATGTATGTATAATATCATCATCATCATTTTACGTCCCCTTTTCCCTGCTTGCAAGGGTGGGACGGGAACTGATTCTGGCTTGATCTCTACAGCTGGATGCCCTTCCTAACACCAACCTCATTTACAGTGAGTGCTGGGTGCTTTTTTTGCCGTGGCACCTCCACGACCACTTTACAGTGGAATGATAGGGACCCCAGTCCCTATCATCTCATTTCTACAGCTGAGTAAACTGGAGCAATGTGAAATAAAGTGTCTTGCTCAAGGAAACAACACATCACCTGGTCTGAGAATTGAACTCACAACCTTTCGATTGCAAGCCCAATGCTCTAACCACTAAGCCATGTGCCTCCACTTGGCAATATACTGTATGTTTAATTAAAAACTTTTTAAAGACCTTACGCTATCAGTTTTAAAATAGTGACTATGTCACTTCTTTTCCGTGAAAGAAGGGAGAGAAGCTGACAGTCTGTTTCATGCTGGTTGGCAATCATCAGAGCAAGACACTCCCTGCTTCTGTCGAAAATTATAGAAGCTGGATTCTTATAAAATTCCAGTAATAGTCAGGATCTGATTATACATAGCGATTGCCGGTCCAGCAAAAATTAGGTATTAGGATTATATATATATATATATATATATATATATATATATATATATATATATATATTTAAAGGTTAAACAAGGTTTGATGAATAAATCAATAAATCAAGACACTTTATTTCACATTGCTCCAGTTTACTCAGCTGTAGAAATGAGATGATAGGGACTGGGGTCCCTATCATTCCACTGCAAAGTGGTCGTAGAGGTGCCACGGCAAAAAAAAGCACCCAGCACTCACTGTAAATGAGGTTGGTGTTAGGAAGGGCATCCAGCTGTAGAAACCAAGCCAAAAATCAGTTCCCGTCCCATCCTTGCAAGCAGGGAAAAGCGGACGTAAAATGAAATGATGATGAAATGATGAATAGATTAAAATATACTTGATCACAATGAAGTTCTATTTTTGTTAATATTTTGAATGAATATATATATGGGTGCTTTTTTTCTGTGGCACCTCCACGTCCACTTTACAGTGAGTGCTGGGTGCTTTTTTGCTGTGGCGCCTACATGGCCACTTTGCAGTGTGGGCTGGGTGCTTTTTTACTGTGGCACCTCCACGACCACTTTGCAGTGAGATGATAGGGACCCCAGTCCCTATCATCTCATTTCTACAGCTGAGTAAACTGGAGCAATGTGAAATAAAGTGTCTTGCTCAAGGAAACAACACATCACCTGGTCTGAGATACATATATATATCATCATCATCATCATCATCATCAACGTTTAACGTCCGTGTTCCACGCTTGCATGGGTTTGGACGGGGGTAGTCCCACTTGAGGCAAGAGTGATTGTCTTGCTCGCATAGGACTGTCTGGCAGGTTTTCTACAGTTGGATGCCCTTCCTAACACCAACCACATTTACAGTGTGGGTCTGGGAGGTTTTTACCGTGTTGCCTACACGGCCACATTACAGCGTGGACTGTGTGTTTTTTTGTCGTGACACCTACACGATCTCATTTGTTTCGGCCTCGATGGCGCGGCACCAACATAACTTTACATAGAACGGGGTGGTGTGGATCGGGTGGGGGTGGTGGGACGGGGTGTATTTGTTAGAGATGCCTACTGGCTGGAGTAGGTTTTACTATATATTTAGGTAAGGCGGGTCTTCTCTGTTACTGAGTACCGCCAAAGGTATAGGAACGAGTAGGACCCCAATGGCTGAGCTTAAGCCGTTTCGATAGCTATATATATCATCATCATCATTTTACGCCCGCTTTTCCCCGCTTGCAAGGGTGGGACATATATATATATATATATATATACACACACACACACACATACACACAAACACACAAACAGGGAAGGGAAATTGTTAGTAAACACACAAAATGCAATATTTTGGGGGTCTTTTTTAATTTTTTTCAAACCCTTAAAATTTTCAAACAACCAAAATAAAATTTAAAAAAAAAAAAAATTCAACACAAATTTTTCTTTTTCCTTTCTTTTTTCTTTAAACTGAAACCACACACATGAAAAGGTGTTGAATAGGTCGTTAAAGGTATGTGTGTGTGGGGTCGTTAAAGGTAAGGTGTGTGTAAGATTGTTAAAAAAAAGGTAGGGTGTAGAAATCTGGGGGTGAGGTGGGAGTGGGAGGGTGGGGGGGTTCTAATTAAGATTTGTCATGTCTACTTACTTGAAAACTGACATCCTAAAACAAAGAGAGAGAGAGAGAGAGAGAGAGACAGATAGAGAGAGAGAGATAGATGGTGTGGGAGAGGTGGGATGAGAAGGGAGGGAGAGAGAGAGAGAGAGGGGATGAAGACAGAGATAGAGAGGGGAAGAGTAGGAGAGAGAGGAAGACAGAGATAGAGAGGGGAAAGAGAAGAGAGAGGAAGACAGAGAGAAGGGAAAGAGAAGAAGAGAGGAAGACAGGGATAAAGAGGGGAAAGAGAAGAGAGAGGAAGACAGAGAGAGGAAGATAGAGATAGAGAGGGGGAAGAGAAGAGAGAGGAAGACAGAGAGAGGAAGACATAGAGAGGGGGAAGAGAAGAGAGAGGAAGATAGAGATAGAGAGGGGAAAGAGAAGAAGAGAGAGGAAAGAGAAGAGAGAGGGGGAGAGAGAGAGGATGAAGAGGAGAGGAAGTTAGAGAGAGAAATAGGGAGAGGATAAGGGAGAGGAAGATAGAGAAAGAGAGACAACTAGATAGATAGAGATAGTGTGAGACAGGGAAGATGAGGAGAAGGGAGAGGAAGATACAGAGAGAAAGGGAAGATAGAGAGAAAGGGGGGATAGTGCGTGTGAGAGAGAGAGTGTGACTGACAGAGAATGTGAGGGGGGAGAAAGAGAAAGATATGGAGTGTAGGGAAGTGGAAAAGGAAGAGAAAAAGACTGTGTGAGTGACAGTGAGAGAGGTGTGAGATTGTGTGATATATATATATATACACATACATATATATATATATATTTATTATATATATATATACACATACATATATATATATATTTATTATATATATATACACATATATATATATTTATTATATATATATATACACATATATATATATTTAAATATGTACACGTACATACATATATGTATACAGACGTACAGTAGTATGTATATATATATATACATACATGCACACATATATATATATGTACGTATGGATTCACCAAACATTTATTATAATGCTCGGTGTGTTTGTAAACAAACATCCCGTATTAAGCCGTAGTGTCTAGCAGCCATCGTTGCTCGTTTGTTCAACACTAACAAAGGAACGCTGTACTAGTTTCAAGCTTATTAGCTATCGTCAGCAACGTATACCTTCCTGCCAGATTGTTGAACGTCTGAAAGTACAATCATGTAGCAGGAAGGTATACGTTGCTGACGATAGCTAATAAGCTTGAAACTAGTACAGCGTTCCTTTGTCAGTGTTGAACAAACAAGCAACGATGGTTGCTGGACACTACGGCTTAATACGGGATGTTTGTTTACAGACACACCGAGCATTATAATAAATGTTCGGTGAATCCATACGTACATATATATGTGTGTGCATGTATGTATATATATATACATACTACTGTACGTCTGTATACATATATGTATGTACGTGTACATACTTATATTTAAGTAACAGCTGTACTAAGAGTGGGAAATGAAATTTCATTTCATTTTTTCCGTTTATATATATTTATTATATATATATATACACACACGTATAGTAGAATAATCGAGTATCGAAAAATCGGCGCACGAGTTCACGATAAACAAAATTCGAGATGAGCGGCAGAGGGCTCAATAATTCAGATAAATCAGAGCTATAACTATCGTTAAAATACCATCACACATAGAATATGTCTACAATCAACCATACGACCGAAAAATTGCGATATGGAAGATTCGGGACACTCAGATAAAATATCAATAAATCAATAAATCAAATGAATGTAAGTATATATATATTTCATTTCTGAATTTGTTTAGCAAGATTCTTTATCTGAAAACGTGTGTTGAAACCGATATTGTTATACTTTGGGAGGGTCATGTTGCCAATAAGAAACACACGCACCAGTTGCTTTCACTCCAATTTATTATAAATTAAATTTATAATAAATTCAGTCACTGAAGAGGTCACAGAATGTGTGACGAAAGAACTTTGACAATATATGAACAACTGTCCGGTTGTGGAACCAACCAACCGGAAATTTATAAATTCCTAAATTTGGTTGGTTCCACAACCGGACGGTTGTTCATATATTGTCAAAGTTCTTTCGTCACACATTCTGTGACCTCTTCAGTGAATGAATATATTATAAATTTAATTTATAATAAATTGGTGTGAAAGCAACTGGTGCGTGTGTTTCTTATTGGCAACATGACCCTCCCAAAGTATAACAATATATATATATATATATATATATATATATATATATATATATATATATATATCACATAAACAAAAATAACAACGAGAGACTTTAAAAATAAAGTGAATATATATATGGGAGTATGTATATATATATATGTGTGTGTGTGTATGTATATATATATATGTGTGTGTATATATATATATATATATATTTCCTTGCAAGCAGGGAAAAGCAGACGTATGATGATGATGATGATGATGATGATGTGTGTGTGTGTGTATATATATATATGTGTATATATATATATATATATATATATATATATATGTGCATGTGTGTGTATGTATATATATATATGCATGGTTGTGTATGTATATTGAGTCACATCATGAATAGTTGCCAAAACACATATATACCTGTGACTTTGTTTAATTGGTGTATGTGTAAATATTTATATATATATATGCAAAAGTTCTATTTAAATTGTTGGGATACAACAAGCAAATATTTTTATAACTGATATAAAGCACTTAACAAGTATTTGGAGTAAACATACGATATTAACAAATGGAAACTATATTTATAAAACCATATCTATTTTATTATACATATTTCAAGGACACCATGTTAAATTATGGTATGCTTTCATCAGACAAAATACAATATATACCAGTTTTATAAATAAATATTGACATACCCTTACAAAATGCAACCATTACTGAGTCTTCCAACAGTAATGGTGTCATTTTGTAAGGGTATGTCAATATTTATTTATAAAACTGGTATATATTGTATATTGTCTGATGAAAGCATACCATAATTTAACATGGTGTCCTTGAAATATGTATAATAAAATAGATATGGTTTTATAAATATAGTTTCCATTTGTTAATATTGTATATATATATATATATATATATAATATTAAAATTCAAATATTAATAAAATAGATGTTCTTGTGACCAATTAAATTTTATTATACATATTTCAGAGGTACTTGAATCAGGTTCAACAGTACGTCCTCATCAGATAAAATAAAATGATACATGATACATTATTTTATTTTATCTGATGAGGACGTACTGTTGAACTGATTCTGGCTTGATTTCTACAGCAGGAAGCCCTTCCTATCACCAACCTCATTTACAGTGAGTGCTGGGTGCTTTTTTGCAGTGGCACCTCCACGACCACTTTACAGTGGAATGATAGGGACCCCAGTCCCTATCATCTCATTTCTACAGCTGAGTAAACTGGAGCAACGTGAAATAAAGTGTCTTGCTCAAGGAAACAACACATCACCCGGTCTGAGAATTGAACTCACAACCTTTCAATTGCAAGCCCAATGCTCTAACCACTAAGCCATGTGCCTCCATTATTAATAATTATTAATTCTATCGGGGCGGTGAATTGGCAGTATCGGTAGAGAGTCGGACGCCATGCTTTGCAGTAAAGAGTTACGGCCCTTTATGGTTGAGTTCAAATCCCGCCGAGGTTAACTTTGCCTTTCATCCTTACGGGGTCGATAAAATAAAGTACCAGTAATGTACTGGGTAATTGCTGGCCTTGTGCCAAAAGTAGAAACAGTTAATTAATTCTATCGTGCAATGCCTGTACATGAAGATATTTTTTAAAGTGAGGAAAGACTGTGCACTGAGCCAATCCCACTCTCTGAGCGACAGTAGCTATAACCCGAAAAGAAGAAAAGGTCAACATCATCGGTAACTACTGAGCCACAGTTTTATATGGGAATTATCCCAGTAACTTAGGAAACCGGGATATATATATATATATACACACATACATACATATACAGAAACACATATATACATATACATATATAGAGACATATACATACATCTGTTGATGCTTAGACATCTCCCCTTCGCTGTCCAGCAGTCCATTGGTGTTGGCGCTTTTGACCATTTGCACCAGAATAGGGGTCAGTTTACCCTCCAAAGCTAATAAGCCCTGCAGAAAAACAAGAATGAAAGAATTAAGAAAAATTTAATTTAAAAAAAGATTTTAATAAACATCATCATTTCATTTTACGTCCGCTTTTCCCTGCTTGCAAGGGTGGGACGGGAACTGATTCTGGCTTGATTTCTACAGCTGGATGCCCTTCCTAACACCAACCTCATTTACAGTGAGTGCTGGGTGCTTTTTTTGCCATGGCACCTCCACGACCACTTTGCAGTGGAATGATAGGGACCCCAGTCCCTATCATCTCATTTCTACAGCTGAGTAAACTGGAGCAATGTGAAATAAAGTGTCTTGCTCAAAGAAACAACACATCACCCGGTCTGAGAATTGAACTCACAACCTTTCGATTGCAAGGCCAATGCTCTAACCACTAAGCCAGGTGCCTCCTAAACATATATATATATATATACAAATACATCATCATTTTACGTCCGCTTTTCCCTGCTTGCAAGGGAGGGACGGGTCCTATTCAGCACAGCATCTCCACTTGTCACGGTCCATCGTCATCTCCTCCGTGAGTTTCAGCAATCTGAGGTCTGCTCTCACCACCTCCACCCATGTTTTTCGTGGTCTGCCTCTACTGCGTTTTCCTTCTACTGAGATTTCTTGGCACTTCTTCACCAAGTGGTCATCTTCCATGTGCATCACATGTCCATACCATCTCAGTCTTCTCTCCTGCACACCGCAACTTATCCCTCTTATACACAGTTTCTCTCTGTCACCACCTCAGCCCATGTTTTTCGTGGTCTTCCTCTACTGCTTCTTCCTTCCACTGGGATTTCTTGGCACTTCTTTACCCAGCAGTCTATATATATATATCATCATCATCATCATCATTTTACGTCCGCTTTTCCCTGCTTGCAAGGGAGGGACAGGAACTGACTCTAGCCTGATTTCTACAGCTGGATGCCCTTCCTAACACCAACCCCATTTACAGTGTGGGCTGGGTGCTTTTTTGCCGTGGCACCTCCACAACCACTTTGCACCGACGGCAGTGCTCAAGCCGTTTCAACGGCTATTTCTGGACAATTGTCCAGAAATAGCCGTCGAAATAGCTTGAGCTCTGCCGTCGGGGTCATACTTTTTCCTATTATATATATATATACACACACACATATATATATCACACACAGATATATATATATATATACATAAATATGCATACATACATATATGCACATATGTATATGTATATTTAATTGTTTCTACTTTTGGCACAAGGCCAGCAATTACCCAGTGCATTACTGGTACTTTATTTTATCGACCCTGTAAGGATGAAAGGCAAAGTTGACCTCGGCGGCATTTGAACTCAGACCATAAAGGGCTGTAACTCTATGCTGCAAAGCAAGTGTGTATATATATATATATATATATATATATATATATATATATATCCGTTGGATGTGCAATGTCAATGTGCGTAAACGACCAGGCATAGATGAGTTGAGAGAGAAACTGGGTATAAGAGGGGTAAGTTGTGGTGTGCAGGAGAGAAGACTGAGATGGTATGGACATGTGATGTGCATGGAGGACGACCGCTGGGTAAAGAAGTGCCAAGAAATCCCAGTAGAAGGAAGACGCAGTAGAGGAAAACCACGAAAAACATGGGTGCAGGTGGTGAGAGAGAGAAACTGGGTATAAGAGGGATAAGTTGTGGTGTGCAGGAGAGAAAACTGAGATGGTATGGACATGTGATGTGCATGGAGGACGACCGCTGGGTAAAGAAGTGCCAAGAAATCCCAGTAGAAGGAAGACGCAGTAGAGGAAAACCACGAAAAACATGGGCGCAGGTGGTGAGAGCTGACCTCAGATCGCTGAAACTCACAGAAGAGATGACGAAGGACCGCGACAAGTGAAGAGATGCTGTGCTGAATAGGACCCGTCCCACCCTTGCAAGCAGGGAAAAGCGGGTCTAAATGATGATGATGATGATGATGATGATATAATGGGTAAAAACCCCTTCTCTATATATACATATGTTATATATACATAAATGTTGATTCTGTAACTGTGATCTTGCCATATTCATGTTACTTACTATATTATATATATACCTATATACCTACCTTTGCAAAAGCTGCAGCTGTCATTTGAACCCTGCCCTCATCAGAGGCGTACATCTTGAGATCATGGCGGAAGGTACTGTGGAGTCGGAGGAACCCCAGCCCTGGGGCACCAAACTCTCCTGAGGAGTAGAAAGACAGTTAGAGAGTGAGGCAGAGAGAGGGAAAGAGAATGAAAGAGAGGCAGTGTGAGAAAAAAGAAGAAAGAGACAAGGAGGGAAAGATAGAGGGAGTGAAAAGAGGAGAGAGAAAGCGATCGAGAGGGGGACAGAGAGGAAAACTAGAGAGAATGAGAGAGAGAAGTGAAAAAGAGAGAGAGAACTATTAAGGTAGAGGATTATGTGTCTATACATGTGTGTTTATCAAACACACACACATTATCACTCATATACACACACACAAACATAGATGCATACATACATGCATACAGAGATGCTTACATATGCACACCTACACACATATACACAATTTTTTTTACACACACATACATATATACACACCATTTTTTACATACATATATACACACCTTTTTTACACACACACACATATATACACACCCTTTTTACACACACATACATCTATACACACCATTTTTTACATACATATATACACACCTTTTTTACACACACACATATATACACACCCTTTTTACACACACATACATATATACACACCTTTTTTACACACACATACATATATACACACCTTTTTTACACACACATACATATATACACACCCTTTTTTCACACATATACTCACATATATACACAATATTTTTTTACACACACATAAAAATATACACACCATTTTTTCACACATATACACATATATACACACACCCTTTTTTCACACATATACACACATATATACACAATATTTTTTTACGCACACATACACACACACCCCACCAATACCAACATCAAAAGATAATATCATACACACAAACACACCTATACTCACACACACACACACAGAGACACACTCACCAACAACACACACCTGACCACCAACAACATCAAAACCTGACACCAACAACACCAGTATACCTTGACCACCAGGATACAGTGTACGAAAGGCCTTCCCAAGTTCCTCGGCCTGGATTTTGCCAGCAGGAGTCAACTCTCCGCCCCATTTCACAATCAGCACCAGAGAGGGTTCTCGCGGACAGTCTGGCGGCATAAGCATGTCGAGAAAGAGAGAAAATAACTGTTTTATATGAGCACAAAGTAGCGAGGCATGTACACCTCCACATCACATCCCAATGACTATGACAGCACATCACGTTTGCATATATATATATATATATTTATTTATTTATCTTCAGCTAGTGATGAAGATGAGGGAGACCTCTACATGGTATCTAGACCTGATAGAAATGGCAGCCATATCTCCCTCAAACCACCCCTACTGTCTTAAGCAGATATATATATCATACTTGTCTTTACGTCTGCTTTTCCTTGCTTGCAAGAGTTGCACAAATAAATAAATATATATATATATATATATATATACAAAGATACAGACATATATATATACACATATATATACACATACATACATAAATACATATATGTATATATACATATATATATACACATATATATACATACATACATCTACATACATACATATATACATATACATACATATATATATATATATACACAGATACCGATACGTATATATATATATATATATATATATATATATAATGTAGGAGGTGAGTTTTATTGTAGTACAATAAAGCAATGCAGATATCGGATAAGAAGCACTCTACAGTTTGTAGGACTGGAGTATACATAATATATAAGATCAAAAAATGGTTAAAGGAGTTCCATGTATTTTATTATGCGCATTTAAATGCGCATAATAAAATACATGGAACTCCTTTAACCATCTTTTGATCTTATATATTATATATATATATATATATATAATATATATGCAGAAAGAAACACAGTAAACCGTGTGTCTAATATTACAAGGGTTGAAAAACCACATTTGTTTGAAATATTTTAAACAAATGTGGTTTTTCAACCCTTGTAATATTAGACACACGGTTTACTGTGTTTCTTACTGCATATATATTATTAATCGGCTCAGTATTTTATACTTGGAGCTTAATAGTTACAGGGTTGCAATTGGAGTTTTAACTCTAATTTTCATTTAT
>OZ024766.1:10159168-10164168 GCA_964016885.1 Eledone cirrhosa | reverse complement strand
ACGCTATAGTCGCATATATGTTATGGAATACTGTTAGCTTCTCGCTACAACAATTTCTATACCTCTCATTTATATATTTATATATATATATATATATCATCATCATCATCATCATCATCATCATCATCTTCGTTTAACGTCCACTTTCCACGCTAGCGTGGGTATAAGAAAATGAGGTTTTTTTCAAAAATGAAAAAAAAACGAGGTGCCCTACACGTGTGAAAGTATAAGGAAAAAAGATGAAATCGAAAATGCAACTGGAGTCTTTTTTAAAATATTTATTTGGTTCCTTTACCGGTTTCACCGTTCTTATGCTTTGTCAAAAGTAGAATTGAGATGGAGGGTCTGTGGTTTTTCTCACAGTTCTTATGCTTTTTCAAAAGTAGAATTGTATGGAGGGTCTGTGGTTTTTCTCGCAGTTCTTATGCTTTTTCAAAAGTAGAATTGAGATGGAGGGTCTGTGGTTTTGCCCGCAGTTCTTATGCTTTTTCAAAAGTAGAATTGAGATGGAGGGTCTGTGGTTTTTCTTGCAGTTTTTATGCTTTTTCAAAAGTAGAATTGAGATGGAGGGTTTGTGGTTTTTCCCGCAGTTCTTATGCTTTTTCAAAAGTAGAATTGAGATGGAGGGTCTGTGGTTTTTCTTGCAGTTTTTATGCTTTTTCAAAAGTAGAATTGAGATGGAGGGTCTGTGGTTTTTCCCGCAGTTCTTATGCTTTTTCAAAAGTAGAATTGAGATGGAGGGTCTGTGGTTTTTCTTGCAGTTCTTATGCTTTTTCAAAAGTAGAATTGAGATGGAGGGTCTGTGGTTTTTCTCGCAGTTCTTATGCTTTTTCAAAAGTAGAATTGGATGGAGGGTCTGTGGTTTTTCCCGCAGTTCTTATGCTTTTTCAAAAGTAGAATTGAGATGGAGGGTCTGTGGTTTTTCTCGCATCAGATGCGAGAAAAACCACAAACCCTCCATCTCAATTCTACTTTTGAAAAAGCATAAGAACTGTGAAACCGGTAAAGGAACCAAATAAATATACTTAAAAAGACTCCAGTTGCATTTTCGATTTCATCTTTTTTATATATATATATATATATATATATATATATACATATGATGATGATGATGATGATGATGATATGTTGGAAAATGTGTGAGATCCTTGGTACAGTTAGATATATTTGAAAAAAAGGAAAAGAATGACTGCACTTGTAGTTCTAAACAAATTGATTTAATTTTATAATTGTTTCTACTTTTGGCACAAGGCCAGCCAGCAATTACCCCGGTGCATTACTGGTACTTTATTTTATCGACCCTGTAAGGATGAAAGGCAAAGTTAACCTCGGCGGGATCTGAACTTAGATCATAAAGGGAGGTAACTCTGTGCTTCAAAGCATGGCGTCCGACCCTCTACCGATACTGCCAATCCATTTTATAATATTATGAGTTGGTAGATCTAGTAAGTTCTTTTACAGCCCCTTTCTACAGCACTCCCATCCCATTATCTTGCTTCCAACATTTACTATTTTCTGTGTGTATATATATATTGTATATAGTGTGTGTCTGCTTTAATTCCTTTAAATCTTCATGAACACTCCTTCACTCTCACACCCATTAACACCACACCCCAGACACATCCAAACCTCTCATATATATATAGAGTCACACATCACAACACAACCTGATCTCAGTTTGACAATCGCCACCGATGAGTGCGAGAAAGTTCTCCAAAGAAAGTTAACCAGGAATCTTTAAAAATCTTCTCACCGAAGTTAACAAAGAACTTACTAGATCTACCAACTCATAATATTATAATATTATGAGTTGGTAGATCTAGTAAGTTCTTTGTAAGTTCTTTGTTAACTTTGGTGGGAAAATTTTTAAAGATTCCTGGCTAACTTTCCTGGAGAACCTGCCTGGAGAACAGTTTGACAATCGCCACCGACTAATGAGAGAAAGTTCTCCAAAGAAAGTTAACCAGGAATCTTTAAAAATCTTCCCACCAAAGTTAACAAAGAACTTACTAGATCTACCAACTCATATTATAATATTATGAGTTGGTAGATCTAGTAAGTTCTTTGTAAGTTCTTTGTTAACTTTGGTGGGAAGATTTTTAAAGATTCCTGGTTAACTTTCCTGGAGAACAGTTTGACAATCGCCACTGACTAATGCGAGAAAGTTCTCCAAAGAAAGTTAACCAGGAATCTTTAAAAATCTTCCCACCGAAGTTAACAAAGAACTTACTAGATCTACCAACTCATAATATTATAGTAATATAATTGTTTCTACTTTAGGCACAAG
Source organism: Eledone cirrhosa (assembly GCA_964016885.1). NCBI lineage: Eukaryota > Metazoa > Mollusca > Cephalopoda > Octopoda > Eledonidae > Eledone > Eledone cirrhosa. Next base: position 10,161,881 of record OZ024766.1, on the reverse strand, counting down.
GCCAGCAATTATCCGGTACATTACTGGTACTTTAATTTATCGACACCCGTAAGGATGAAAGGCAAAGTTAACCTCGGTGGGATTTGAACTCAGACTGTAAAGGGACGTAACTATGCTAGAAAGCATGGCATCCAACCCTCTACCGATACTGCCAATTTCCCGCCCTACTCATAATATTATAATATTGGTTTCTTATATAGGCACAAGGCCAGTGATTTGGGGGGAGGGGAAAGTCGATTAAATCGACCCCAGTGTGTGACTGGTACTTTATTTTATCGACCCCGTGAGGATGAAAGGCAAAGTTAACCTCGGCGGGATTTGAACTCAGACTGAACTCAGACAGTGAAGGCACATGGCTTAGTGGTTAGAGCATTGGCCTTGCAATCGAAAGGTTGTGAGTTCAATTCTCAGACCGGGTGATGTGTAGTTTCCTTGAGCAAGACACTTTATTTCACATTGCTCCAGTTAACTCAGCTGTAGAAATGAGATGATAGGGACTGGGGTCCATATCATTCCACTGCAAAGTTGTCGTGGAGGTGCCACGGCAAAAAAGCACCCAGCCCACACTGTAAATGAGGTTGGTGTTAGGAAGGGCATCCAGCTGTAGAAATCAAGCCAGAATCAGTTCCCGTCCCACCCTTGCAAGCAGGGAAAAAGCAAACGTAAAATGAAATGATGAAATGATGATCATAAAGGGATGTAACTCTTTGCTGCAAAGCATGGCGTCCTACTCTCTACCGATACTGCCAATCCACCGCCCTTCAAAATATTATAATATTATAAAATTAAATCAATTTGTTTAGAACTACAAGTGAAGTCATTCTTTTCCTTTTTTACAAATATATCATCATCATCATCATCATTTCATTTTACGTCCGCTTTTTCCCTGCTTGCAAGGGTGGGACGGGAACTGATTCTGGCTTGATTTCTACAGCTGGATGCCCTTCCTAACACCAACCTCATTTACAGTGAGTGCTGGGTGCTTTTTTGCCGTGGCACCTCCATGACAACTTTGCAGTGGAATGATAGGGACCCCAGTCCCTATCATCTCATTTCTACAGCTGAGTAAACTGGAGCAATGTGAAATAAAGTGTCTTGCTCAAGGAAACAACACATCACCTGGTCTGAGAATTGAACTTACAACCTTTCGATTGCAAGGCCAATGCTCTAACCACTAAGCCATGTGCCTCCATGTCCCACAAGTATGTATGAATATATATTCATATATTTATATATCATCATCATCATCATCATTTAACGTCCATCTTCCACGCTAGCATGGCATAGACGGTATATATATACATATATATATATATATATATATATATATATATATATATATATATATGTGTTATGAAAGTGTTTTTGTGTGAACACACGATTATGTGCTTGTGTATATATATAAACATGTATGTATAAATGTGTGAATGGATATATATATATACGTGTATGTATGTATATGTATATATATATATGTATGTATATGCGTATATATGTATGTACATGTGTAGGTATGTATGTATAAAAGTGTATATATATATATTCCTTAACGAAAATGCGTAGAAAAGAGACTCAGTTGCATTGTTATCCTAAACTGAATAAATCTTGTATCAAAAATTAACATAAACTATAGGGTTTCTCTTGTGTACACCATTAAAATATCAATTTACACAGTAGATAATGTAGTCCTAGATACACTGTGTCTGTATATAAGACAGGACACATTAGATAATGTAGTCCTAGATACACTGTGTCTGTATATAAGACAGGACACATTAGATAATGTAGTCCTAGATACACTGTGTCTGTATATAAGACAGGACACATTAGATAATGTAGTCCTAGATAGACTGTGTCTGTATATAAGACAGGACACATTAGATAATGTAGTCCTAGATAGACTGTGTCTGTATATAAGACAGGACACATTAGATAATATAGTCCTAGATACACTGTGTCTGTATATAAGACAGGACACATTAGATAATGTAGTCCTAGATACACTGTGTCTGTATATAAGACAGGACACATTAGATAATGTAGTCCTAGGTAGACTGTGTCTGTATATAAGACAGGACACATTAGATAGTGTAGTCCTAGATATACCGTGTCTGTATATATGACAGGACACATTAGATAATGTAGTCCTAGATACACTGTGTCTGTATATAAGACAGGACACATTAGATAATGTAGTCCTAGATACACTGTGTCTGCATATAAGACAGGACACATTAGATAATGTAGTCCTAGGTAGACTGTGTCTGTATATAAGACAGGACACATTAGATAATGTAGTCCTAGGTAGACTGTGTCTGTATATAAGACAGGACACATTAGATAATGTAGTCCTAGGTACACTGTATCTGTATATAAGACAGGACACATTAGATAATGTAGTCCTAGGTACACTGTGTCTGTATATAAGACAGGACACATTAGATAATGTAGTCCTAGGTACACTGTGTCTGTATATAAGACAGGACACATTAGATAATGTAGTCCTAGGTACACTGTGTCTGTATATAAGACAGGACACATTAGATAATGTAGTCCTAGGTACACTGTGTCTGTATATAAGACAGGACACATTAGATAATGTAGTCCTAGATACACTGTGTCTGTATATAAGACAGGACACATTAGATAATGTAGTCCTAGGTACACTGTGTCTGTATATAAGACAGGACACATTAGATAATGTAGTCCTAGA
>OZ024766.1:10136668-10149168 GCA_964016885.1 Eledone cirrhosa | reverse complement strand
AATGAAATAATCATTTTAGTAAATCCCTCAAAATTATTCCATGAAATAAAATCACCCATTTTAAAGGGTTCCTATTTAAATTAAAATCTTCCAACATAATTTTATATAAGAACCTTACATTAAATTAATATCTTAGTAATGAAATAATCATTTTAGTAAATCCCTCAAAATTATTCCATGAAATAAAATCAACCATTTTAAAGGGTTCCTATTTAAATTAAAATCTTCAAACATAACTTTATATAAGAACCTTACATTAAATTAATATCTTAGTAATGAAATAATCATTTTAGTAAATCCATCAAAATTATTCCATGAAATAAAATCACCCATTTTAAAGGGTTCCTATTTAAATTAAAATCTTCCAACATAATTTTATATAAGAACCTTACATTAAATTAATATCTTAGTAATGAAATAATCATTTTAGTAAATCCCTCAAAATTATTCCATGAAATAAAATCAACCATTTTAAAGGGTTCCTATTTAAATTAAAATCTTCAAACATAACTTTATATAAGAACCTTACATTAAATTAATATCTTAGTAATGAAATAATCATTTTAGTAAATCCATCAAAATTATTCCATGAAATAAAATCACCCATTTTAAAGGGTTCCTATTTAAATTAAAATCTTCCAACATAATTTTATATAAGAATCTTACATTAAATTAATATCTTAGTAATGAAATAATCATTTTAGTAAATCCATCAAAATTATTCCATGAAATAAAATCACCCATTTTAAAGGGTTCCTATTTAAATTAAAATCTTCAAACATAACTTTATATAAGAACCTTACATTAAATTAATATCTTAGTAATGAAATAATCATTTTAGTAAATCCCTCAAAATTATTCCATGAAATAAAATCACCCATTTTAAAGGGTTCCTATTTAAATTAAAATCTTCCAACATAATTTTATATAAGAACCTTACATTAAATTAATATCTTAGTAATGAAATAATCATTTTAGTAAATCCATCAAAATTATTCCATGAAATAAAATCACCCATTTTAAAGGGTTCCTATTTAAATTAAAATCTTCAAACATAATTTTATATAAGAACCTTACATTAAATTAATATCTTAGTAATGAAATAATCATTTTAGTAAATCCATCAAAATTATTCCATGAAATAAAATCACCCATTTTAAAGGGTTCCTATTTAAATTAAAATCTTCAAACATAACTTTATATAAGAACCTTACATTAAATTAATATCTTAGTAATGAAATAATCATTTTAGTAAATCCATCAAAATTATTCCATGAAATAAAATCACCCATTTTAAAGGGTTCCTATTTAAATTAAAATCTTCCAACATAATTTTATATAAGAACCTTACATTAAATTAATATCTTAGTAATGAAATAATCATTTTAGTAAATCCATCAAAATTATTCCATGAAATAAAATCACCCATTTTAAAGGGTTCCTATTTAAATTAAAATCTTCAAACATAACTTTATATAAGAACCTTACATTAAATTAATATCTTAGTAATGAAATAATCATTTTAGTAAATCCCTCAAAATTATTCCATGAAATAAAATCACCCATTTTAAAGGGTTCCTATTTAAATTAAAATCTTCAAACATAATTTTATATAAGAACCTTACATTAAATTAATATCTTAGTAATGAAATAATCATTTTAGTAAATCCCTCAAAATTATTCCATGAAATAAAATCACCCATTTTAAAGGGTTCCTATTTAAATTAAAATCTTCAAACATAACTTTATATAAGAACCTTACATTAAATTAATATCTTAGTAATGAAATAATCATTTTAGTAAATCCCTCAAAATTATTCCATGAAATAAAATCACCCATTTTAAAGGGTTCCTATTTAAATTAAAATCTTCCAACATAATTTTATATAAGAACCTTACATTAAATTAATATCTTAGTAATGAAATAATCATTTTAGTAAATCCATCAAAATTATTCCATGAAATAAAATCACCCATTTTAAAGGGTTCCTATTTAAATTAAAATCTTCCAACATAATTTTATATAAGAATCTTACATTAAATTAATATCTTAGTAATGAAATAATCATTTTAGTAAATCCCTCAAAATTATTCCATGAAATAAAATCACCCATTTTAAAAGGTTCCTATTTAAATTAAAATCTTCCAACATAACTTTATATAAGGATCTTACATTAAGTATTTTAGTAATGAAATATATAATTTTAGTAAATGCTTTAAATTCTTCCTAAATTAATTAAAATACAGCATTCCTATTTAAATTAAAATCTTTCAACACAATTTTATATAACATTACATTTAAGTTATTGTCTCAGTAATGAAATAATTTTAGTAAATCTCTTTTAATTTTTCTAAAATTAATTAAGTCAAATTGAGTGCATTTCATTTGAAATGCAGTAACGAAAGGGTTAATTAAATAAAGCTAGAATTTCAGTTGGTCAGTTAAGTAATTAAGGAATTAATTGAAAAAATAAATAAAACAGAAATATATACCGTATATGCCAGTGTACAAGTCGACATTTGGAGCCCAAAAAATCTCTCCAAAACCAGGGGTCAACTTGTCCGCCAAATTTGAAATGTGAACCTTTACCACTGAGGGGTAAACAGTGAAACTGCCTGCCTAACACTTGTACCCCACTTACCATAACTCTAGCAGCCCACCACAATTATTTCCTACTGAATCTCATATTTGTTAAGTCTATTTAACGTAGAGATTATAATATCAATGATGTAGCACATAGAGTAGGTTACCATAGGGTAGGTTACCATAGGGTAGGTTACCATAGGGTAGGTTACCGTAGGGTAGGTTACCATAGGGTAGGTTACCATAGGGTAGGTTACCATAGGGTAGGTTACTATAGGGTAGGTTACCATAGGGTAGGTTACCATAGGGTAGGTTACCATAGGGTAGGTTACTATAGGGTAGGTTACCATAGGGTAGGTTACCATAGGGTAGGTTACTATAGGGTAGGTTACCATAGGGCAGGTTACCATAGGGTAGGTTACCATAGGGTAGGTTACTATAGGGTAGGTTACCATAGGGTAGGTTACTATAGGGTAGGTTACCATAGGGCAGGTTACCATAGGGCAGGTTACCATAGGGTAGGTTACTATAGGGTAGGTTACCATAGGGTAGGTTACCATAGGGTAGGTTACCATAGGGTAGGTTACCATAGGGTAGGTTACTATAGGGTAGGTTACCATAGGGTAGGTTACCATAGGGTAGGTTACCATAGGGTAGGTTACCATAGGGTAGGTTACCATAGAGTAGGTTACCATATGGTAGGTTACTATAGGGTAGGTTACTATAGGGTAGGTTACCATAGGGTAGGTTACCATAGGGTAGGTTACCATAGGGTAGGTTACTATAGGGTAGGTTACCATAGGGTAGGTTACCATAGGGTAGGTTACTATAGGGTAGGTTACCATAGGGCAGGTTACCATAGGGTAGGTTACCATAGGGTAGGTTACTATAGGGTAGGTTACCATAGAGTAGGGTACCATATGGTAGGTTACCATAGGGTAGGTTACTATAGGGTAGGTTACCATAGGGTAGGTTACCATAGGGTAGGTTACCATAGGGTAGGTTACCATAGGGTAGGTTACTGTAGGGTAGGTTACCATAGGGTAGGTTACCATAGGGTAGGTTACCATAGGGTAGGTTACTATAGGGTAGGTTACCATAGAGTAGGTTACCATATGGTAGGTTACCATAGGGTAGGTTACTATAGGGTAGGTTACCATAGGGTAGGTTACCATAGGGTAGGTTACCATAGGGTAGGTTACTATAGGGTAGGTTACCATAGGGTAGGTTACCATAGGGTAGGTTACTATAGGGTAGGTTACCATAGGGCAGGTTACCATAGGGTAGGTTACCATAGGGTAGGTTACCATAGGGTATGTTACTATAGGGTAGGTTACCATAGGGTAGGTTACCATAGGGTAGGTTACTGTAGGGTAGGTTACCATAGAGTAGGTTACCATAGGGCAGGTTACCATAGGGTAGGTTACTATAGGGTAGGTTACCATAGGGTAGGTTACCATAGGGTAGGTTACCATAGGGTAGGTTACGATAGGGTAGGTTACTATAGGGTAGATTACCATAGGGTAGGTTACCATAGGGTAGGTTACCATAGGGTAGGTTACTATAGGGTAGGTTACCATAGAGTAGGTTACCATATGGTAGGTTACTATAGGGTAGGTTACCATAGGGTAGGTTACCATAGGGTAGGTTACCATAGGGTAGGTTACTATAGGGTAGGTTACCATAGAGTAGGTTACCGTAGGGTAGGTTACATTAGGGTAGGTTACTATAGGGTAGGTTACTATAGAGTAGGTTACCATAGGGTAGGTTACCGTAGGGTAGGTTACTGTAGGGTAGGTTACCATAGAGTAGGTTACCATAGGGTAGGTTACCATAGAGTAGGTTACCGTAGGGTAGGTTACTGTAGGGTAGGTTACCATAGAGTAGGTTACTATAGGGTAGGTTACCATAGGGTAGGTTACCATAGGGTAGGTACCATAGGGTAGGTTACCATAGAGTAGGTTACCATAGGGTAGGTTACCATAGGGTAGGTTACCATAGGGTAGGTTACCATAGGGTAGGTTACCATAGGGTAGGTTACCATAGGGTAGGTTACTGTAGGGTAGGTTACTGTAGGGTAGGTTACCATAGGTAGGTTACCATAGGGTAGGTTACCATAGGATCATGAAAGTAAGTTACCATAGGTTAGGTTACCACAAGTTAGGTTACCATAGGGTAGGTTACCACAGGTAGGTTACCATAGGTTAGGTTACCATAGGTTGGGTTACCATAGGATAGGTTACCATAGGTTAGGTTACCATAGGTTAGGTTACCATAGGTTAGGTTACCACAAGTTAGGTTACCATAGGGTAGGTTACCACAGGTAGGTTACCATAGGTTAGGTTACCATAGGTTAGGTTACCATAGGTTAGGTTACCACAAGTTAGGTTACCATAGGTTAGGTTACCATAAGTTAGGTTACCATAGGGTAGGTTACCATAGGTTAGGTTACCATAGGTTAGGTTACCATAGGTTAGGTTACCATAGGTTAGGTTACCATAGATTAGGTTACCATGGGGTCATTAAAGTAAGTTACCATAGGTTAGTTTACCATGGGGTAGGTTACCATGGGGTCATTAAAGTAAGTTACCATAGGTTAGGTTACCATAGGTTAGGTTACCATGGGGTCATTAAAGTAAGTTACCATAGGTTAGGTTACCATGGGGTAGGTTACCATAGGTTAGGTTACCATGGGGTCATTAAAGTAAGTTACCATAGGTTAGGTTACCATGGGGTAGGTTACCATAGGTTAGGTTACCATAGGTTCGTTAAGGTTAGGTTAGGCAGGTTTACTCAGTGAGTTAGAACTGAAATGTTTTAGAAGTGACTTAGCCTTTAGCTCGCCACTAATTTTTTAAAATTATTTTCCCTGCAACTGTCTTATTTTTGGGGGAGTTGGGTCATCTTATCTAGCAAATATGGGCCTAAACCTGAATTAAACCTCAAAATATTAGGGGTCGATCTATGCGCCAGATCGACTTATACGCCAGCATATACGCTATACATATATATACATATATAAATAAATATAATCAGATAAAACAAAAAAAAATTCACAAAACTAACGAAACAAAAAGAGATTAGTTTGAAGAAAGAAACCCAAATAAAAAAAAAGGGTTTTTTTAAGGGATGAGGAGAAGGAGGAGGCGGAAAGAGGGGGTTTATGTCACAAACTGGACACTCTGGCATGCAGGATCCATGTGTGTGTGTGTGGTGGAGATGTGTGTGTATGTGTGGTGGAGATGTGTGTGTGGATGTGTGTGTGGAGAGAGAGCTGTGTGTATGTGTGTGTGGAGATGTGTGTGGTGGAGCTATGTGTGTGTGGCAATGTGTGTGTGTGGAGATGTGTGTGGTGCAGCTATGTGTGTGTGGCAATGTGTGTGTGTGGAGATGTGTGTGTGTGTGGATGTGTGTGTGGAGAGAGAGCTGTGTGTATGTGTGTGTGAGATGTGTGTAGTGGAGCTATGTGCGTGTGGCGATGTGTGTGTGTGGAGATGTGTGTGTGTGTGGATGTGTGTGTGTGTGGATGTGTGTGTGGAGAGAGAGCTGTGTGTATGTGTGTGGAGATGTGTGTGTGTGTGGATGTGTGTGTGGAGAGAGAGCTGTGTGTATGTATGTGTGTGGAGATATGTGTGGTGGAGCTATGTGTGTGTGTGTGTGGTGGAGCTATGTGTGTGTGTGTGGTGGAGATGTGTGTGTGTGGAGAGAGAGCTGTGTGTATGTGTGTGTATGTGTGAGATGTGTGTATGTATGTGTGTGTGGTGGAGATGTGTGTGCATGTGGTGGAGCTATGTATGTGTGGAGCTAAGTGTGTGTGTGTGGAGATGTGTGTGGTGGAGCTATGTGTGTGGTGGAGCTATGTGTGTGTGTGTGTGTGTGGTGAAGCTATGTGTGTGTGGTGGAGCTATGTGTGTGTGTGTGTGGTGGAGATGTGTGTGTGTATGTATGTGTATGTGAGTGTGGAAATGTGTGTGTGAAGATGTGTGTATGTATCTGTATATAAACATATATGTATGTCAATGTCTATATACATGTATGTATAAATATAGATGTGTATATATATATATACACACAATATATATATATATACATACATATATATATGGACATATATATATATGCACATTATATATATATATATATATATATATATATATATATACACACGTATATACATATATATACACATTATATATACCTATATATATATATAAACACATATATATATATGATGATATATATATACACATGTATACATACAAACATACACAAATATATATACACATATATAATACATATATAATATATATATATATACATATTTTAACTGAAGAATACATAAAATAAAACAGAAAAGAAAATGGCAGAAAAAATAAGAAATTAAATTCTTTCAATAATCTTATAAATGAAAAGAAAAAATATTGAATTTTCAATTTTCACAAATATATTTATAATTGTTTCTACTTTTGGCACAAGGCCAGCAATTACCCCAGTGTATTACTGGTACTTTATTTTATCGACCCTGTCTAATTGTTTCTACTTTTGGGGGCACAAGGCCAGCAATTAACCCAGTGTATTACTGGTACTTTATTTTATCGACCCTGTAATAACTGTTTCTACGTTAGGCACAAGGCCAGCAATTAACCCCAGTGTATTACTGGTACTTTATTTTATCGACCCTGTAATAACTGTTTCTACTTTAGGCACAAGGCCAGCAATTACCCCAGTGTATTACTGGTACTTTATTTTATCAACCCTGTAATAAATGTTTCTACTTTTGGGGGCACAAGGCCAGCAATTAACCCAGTGTATTACTGGTACTTTATTTTATCGACCCTGTAATAAATGTTTCTACTTTTGGGGGCACAAGGCCAGCAATTACCCCAGTGTATTACTGGTACTTTATTTTATCAACCATGTAAGGATGAAAGGCAAAGTTAATAATAATAATAAGTCCCATCATCATAGGAGAACAAACACCACACCACAACATACACATCACCACCACCACTACCACACAACACCACCCACCACCATACACTATATACACACCTATACCACACCACAACTACACCATACACTACCACACCACTACACAACCGCACCATTGCCACACAAACACCACCACCACCACCACATCACTACCACAACACAAACACACCACCACACACCACTAAACCACACCACACAACACAAACACACCACCACACCAAACTACCCCACAAACACCACCAGTACACTACATACCACAACACAAACACACCAACCACTACAACACAAACACACCACCACACCACACCAAACTACCAAACTACCTCCACCACCACACCACCACACCACTACCACACCACTACACCACCACAACACAAACACACCACCACACCACACCAAACTACCACACTACCTCCACCACCACACCACTACAACACAAACACACCACCACCCCACACCAAACTACCACACTACCTCCACCACCACACTACCACACCACTACACCACCACAACACAAACACACCACCACACCAAACTACCACACTACCTCCACCACCACACCACCACACCACTACAACACAAACACACCACCACACCACACCCACTACACCACCACACCAAACTACCACACTACCTCCACCACCACACCACTACACCACCACAACACAAACACACCACCACACCACACCAAACTACCACACTACCTCCACCACTACACCACAACACAAACACACCACCACACCACACCAAACTACCACTACCTCCACCACCACACCACTACCATACCACTACACCACAACACAAACACACCACCACACCACTACACCACCACAACAACACAAACACACCACCACACCACTACCATACTACTACACCACCACAACACAAACACACCACCACACCACACCAAACTACCACACTACCTCCACCACCACACCACTACACCACCACAACACAAACACACCACCACACCACACCAAACTACCACTACCTCCACCACCACACCACAACACAAACACACCACCACACCACACCAAACTACCACACTACCTCCACCACCACACCACCACACCACTACACCACCACAACACAAACACACCACCACACCAAACTACCACCACACCACTACCATACTACTACACCACCACAACACAAACACACCACCACACCACACCAAACTACCACACAAGCTCCACCACCACCACTACAACACCAACTACACCCAGAACAATACTTACATTTCTAAAACCAATTTCAACTGCTCCAGTTTGGCCTTTTTCTCCTCTATGGCGCTGTTCTTCTGTGAGTTGTTCTCATTCAACAAAAACCTTACAATATCCAACACTTCCTGCAGTTGTTTTGGCTTCTTTAACTTCAAATGACCCTTCTTATACCCCTGGTACTTTTGAAAAAGTTCAAAAAACCTTTAAAGAAAAAATAAGCGAGAAAACATGATCAAAAGAATACAATTGTGAAAACAAGGGGCTGAAATGGGGTTCATCCGAAGAGTCTTTTGAGTAACATTACTCCATAGAGAACGTAGCTTGAAGATCAGAGAGTCACTCCAGGTAGAGCCGCTGTTTCGCAGGATTCAGAGATCACAGCTCTGATACTATGGATATGTGGTTAGAATGTCTCAGGAAAGAATCTCTGAATTGAGAGACCACAGCTCTGATACTATAGACATGTGGTTAGAATGTCTCAGGAAAGAAGCTCTGAATTGAGAGATCACAGCTCTGATACTACAGACATGTGGTTAGAATGTCTCAGGAAAGAATCTCTGGATTGAGAGATCACAGCTCTGATACTATGAACATGTGGTTAGAATGTCTCAGGAAAGAATCTCTGGATTGAGAGATCACAGCTCTGATACTATGAACATGTGGTTAGAATGTCTCAGGAAAGAATCTCTGAATTGAGGGATCACAGCTCTGATACTATGGACATGTGGTTAGAATGTCTCAGGAAAGAATATCTGAATTGAGGGATCACAGCTCTGATACTATGGACATGTGGTTAGAATGTCTCAGGAAAGAATCTCTGAATTGAGAGATGACAGCTCTGATACTATGGACATGTGGTTAGAATGTCTCAGGAAAGAATCTCTGGATTGAGGGATCACAGCTCTGATACTATGGACATGTGGTTAGAATGTCTCAGGAAAGAATCTCTGAATTAAGAGATCACAGCTCTGATACTATGGACATGTGGTTAGAATGTCTCAGGAAAAAATCTCTGGATTGAGAGATCACAGCTCTGATACTATGGACATGTGGTTAGAATGTCTCAGGAAAGAATCTCTGAATTGAGAGATCACAGCTCTGATACTACAGACATGTGGTTAGAATGTCTCAGGAAAGAATCTCTGAATTGAGAGATCACAGCTCCGATACTATGGACTATAGATTCATTTATTAATTATTCAAAGTAACCCAACTTGTTTTATTCAAAGTAACCCAACTTGTTTTACTAAGAGGATAAAATAATATAAAACAGATACGGTCCCACACTTCTCCCTTTATTATATTATAGATTCATTTATTAATTATTCAAAGTAATCCAACTTGTTTTACTAACAGGATAAAATAATATAAAATGGACACAGTCCCACACTTCTCCCTTTATTATATTATAGATTCATTTATTAATTACTCAAAGTAATCCAACTTGTTTTACTAACAGGATAAAATGATATAAAATGGACACAATCCCACACTTCTCCCTTTATTATATTATAGATTCATTTATTAATTACTCAAAGTAATCCAACTTGTTTTACTAACAGGATAAAATAATATAAAATGGACACAGTCCCACACTTCTCCCTTTATTATATTATAGATTCATTTATTAATTATTCAAAGTAACCCAACTTGTTTTACTAACAGGATAAAATAATTGTTTCTACGTTACGCACAAGGCCAGCAATTACTGGTACTTTATTTTATCGACCCCGTAAGGATGAAAGGCAAAGTCAACCTCGGTGGGATTTGAACTCAGATCGTAAAGGGACGTAACTATGCTGGAAAGCATGGTGTCCGACCCTCTACTGATACTGCCAATCCACCAACAGACACAGTCCCACACTTTATTATAGTATAGATAATTGTTTCTACTTTTGGCACAAGGCCAGCAATTATCCCAGTGCATAACTGGTACTTTATTTTATCGACCCCGTAAGGATGAAAGGCAAAGTTAACCTCGGCGGGATTTGATAATAATAATAATATAAATTCCACAATAGAAAGCAGAAGAGAGAGAGAGAGAGAGAGATTTACTTTTTGTGTTTGACTTCCATCTTCATTTTCTGTTTGGGTGTTCTATCTCCATGTCTGATGACTGCAATAACACAACGCAGCTCCATCCTGGAGGTGAGACAGTGAAGAGGGTGGTAGACAGAGAGATAGACGAAGGAAAAGATGTAGTGAGAGATATATATATATGTATATATATATATATATATATATATATATATATATATAATGCATATATATATGCATATATATATATATATATATGCATATATATACATATATATACATACATATATATATACATATATATATATATATATATATATACATGTATATATATCATGCAAGCGAGGAAGATAGACGTTAAACGATGATGATGATGATATATATATATATATATATATATATATATATATACATACATATATATACATATATATATATATACATGTATATATATATATATATATATATATATATATATATATGTATGTATATATATACATGTATATATATATATATATATCATCATCATCATCACCGTTTTACGTCCGTTCTTCCACGCTAGCATGGGTTAGACGGGTTGTCCTGTTGTGGGCAGTGTCTGGTCGGCTGACCATGCCTTGCTCATACAGGAACTGATCTGGCTTGATTTCTACAGCTGGATGCCCTTCCTAACACCAACCTCATTTACAGTGAGTGCTGGGTGCTTTTTCGTGGCGCCTACACGTCCACTTTACAGTGTGGGCTGGGTGCTTTTTTGCCGTGGCACCTCCACGGCCACCTTGCGGTGGAGGGGGGGGGGGGGGGGGGCATATTGTTTATATGCTTCAGCATGTACCCATGGGAGGTCGGGTACCCTGTATTACTGCGCGACGCCAGAAGTCACGGTCGTGTGTCATTGACTTTGAGAGGTGTAGTTGGGTAAGGTCGGCTTTTATCACCTCATCCCAAGTCATCTTGGGTCTCCCCACTCCGCGGTTTCCATCAACTTCTAGTGCTCTGCACCTTTTTATGCAGCTGTCATCCTTCATACGCATCACATGTCCATACCAGCGTAACCGCCTCTCCTGCACGCAGCATTTGATTCCTCTTATGCTCAGTCTCTCTCTCAATTCCTTTATGCTTTGTCGTTCACGTATATTACTGTTACACATCCATCGGAGCATGCAGGCTTCGTTTCTCTCTAATCTACGTAAGTCTTCCACCTTCAGCGCCCAGGTCTCACTACCATGCAACATCGCTGTTCGGATACACGCATCATACAGTCTGCCTTTCATTCTGAGGGAGAAGCCTTTTGCAGCTAGCAGTGGTAGTAGTTCCCTAAACTTCTTCCATCCCGTTCTTACCCTAGTTATTGTACTTTCTGAGCACCCACCTCCGTTGCTAATTCGGTCACCTAGGTAGCAGAAGCTGTCTACTGTTTCTACAGGGCCCTCCCAGAGATTGGTGGTACTTGTTTCCTGTGGCTGTTTGCTTGCTGTTTCAGCACAGCTGCTGCATGTGAATCCTACATTCTTAATTAAGCTTCCTGAGATCCCGCTACATCTCTTGTGTACCCATTGTTTGCATTTGGGGCAAAGAATGGAGTTCCTACCTACACCTTTCCTACATACTGAGCAAGGCCATTTCCCTGAGGGGATCTGGGTTCTGTTTTCTCGTCTACTTAT
>OZ024766.1:10126668-10131668 GCA_964016885.1 Eledone cirrhosa | reverse complement strand
TCCAGTGGTGAACCAACAAACATAAATAAATATATATATATATATATATATATATATATATGTATGTATGTTCTAGTTTGTAGGAAAGAAAACAAGGCGGCGGTCCCTTCTGGGAAATGGTCGTGCTCGGTGTGTAGGAAAGGCGTAGGTAGAAACTCCATTTTATGTCCTAAATGCAAAGTATGGGTGCATAAAAGATGTAGTGGGATCACAGGTAAGCTAACTAAGAACATAGATTTTACATGTGGCCGGTGTTCTGGTGCAATAAGTAGCAGCAAGTGCCCACAAAATACTAGCTCTTTCAACTGCGCAGAGGGTTCTATAGAAATAGTGGACAGCTTCCGTTACCTGGGCGATAAAATCAGCAGTGGGGGAGGGTGCTCTGAAAGTACAGTAGCTAGAGTCAGAACTGGTTGGAAAAAGTTCAGAGAGCTTATACCACTATTAGCTGCTAAAGGGTTCTCCCTAAAAATGAAAGGCAGGTTGTACGATGCCTGCATACGAACAGCAATGTTGCATGGTAGTGAGACCTGGGCATTGTGTGCAGAGGATATACGCAGACTAGAGAGGAACGAAGCTTGCATGCTCCGCTGGATGTGTAACAGTAATATACGTGAACGGCAAAGCATAAACGAACTAAGGAAAAAATTAGAGATAAGAGGGATCAGATGTTGTTTACTCGAGAGAAGGCTGCGTTGGTATGGTCACGTGATGCGCATGAAAGTCGATAGCTGTATAACAAAGTGCAGGGCAATAAAGATAGACGGTAGCCACGGAATAGGCAGACCTAGAAAAACCTGGGACGAGCTGATAAACTCCGACCTCACACACTTACACCTCTCCAAGACAATGTCACTGGACCGAGACCTTTGGCGGTACTCAGTAACAGAGAAGACCCGCCTTACCTAAATACATAGTAAAACCTACTCCAGCCAGTAGGCATCTCTAATAAATACACCCCGTCCCACCACCCCCACCCCATCCACACCACCCCGTTCTATGTAAAGTTATGTTGGTGCCGCGCCATCGAGGCCGAAACAAATGAGATCGTGTAGGTGTCACGACAAAAAAACACACAGTCCACGCTGTAATGTGGCCGTGTAGGCAACACGGTAAAAACCTCCCAGACCCACACTGTAAATGTGGTTGGTGTTAGGAAGGGCATCCAACTGTAGAAAACCTGCCAGACAGTCCTATGCGAGCAAGACAACCACTCTTGCCTCAAGTGGGACTACCCCCGTCCAAACCCATGCAAGCGTGGAACACGGACGTTAAACGTTGATGATGGTGATGATGATGATATATATATATATGTATGTATGTATGTATACGTACATACATATATGTATACAGACGTAGAGTAGTATGTATATATATACATACATGCACACATATATATATGTACGTATGGATTTATCGAGCATTTATTATAATGCTCGATGTGTTTGTAAACAAACATCCCGAATTAAGCTGTATGGTGTTTAGCAACTATCGTTGTCCTTTTGTTCAACACTGACAAAGGAACGATGTACTAGTTTCAAGCTTATTAGCTATCATCAGCACCGTATACCTTCCTGCCAGATGTATACCTTCCTTTCAGACGTTCAATCATCTGGCAGGAAGGTATACAGTGCTGACGATAGCTAATAAGCTTGAAACTAGTACATCGTTCCTTTGTCACTGTTGAACAAAAGGGCAACGATGGTTGCTAGACAATACGGCTTAATTCGGGATGTTTGTTTACAAACACACCGAGCATTATAATAAATGCTTGGTAAATCCATACGTACATATATATATGTGTGCATGTATGTATATATATACATACTACTCTACGTCTGTATACATATATGTATGTACGTATACATACTTATATTTAAGTAACAGCCGTACTAAGAGTGAGAAATGAAATTTCGTTTCATTTTTTCCATTTATATATATATATATGTTTATATATATATATATACATGTGTTTATATATATATATATATATATATATATATACATGTGATTGTATATATATATATATATATATATATATATATATATATAAGATCAAAAGATGGTTAAAGGAGTTCCATGTATTTTATTATGCGCATTTCAAAAACAAACATCATCATGCAATAATATTTGTGTTTTCATCAGATAAAACAGGAGAACATGATATGAAGGCTAAAGAACACTTGTGGATAGTGCAGTTTTAAATCAACAGTAAAACTGCACTATCCACAAGTGTTTTTTAGCCTTCATATCATGTCCTCCTGTTTTATCTGATGAAAACACAAATATTATTGCATGATGATGTTTGTTTTTGAAATGCGCATAATAAAATACATGGAACTCCTTTAACCATCTTTTGATCTTATATATTATGTATACTCCAGTCCTACAAACTGTAGAGTGCTTCTTATCCGATATCTGCATTGCTTTATTGTACTACAATAAAACTCACCTCCTACACATATATATATATATATATATATGTGTATGTATATATAAATAAAAAACATAAATATAGATATATATATTTACATATATATAGATATATAAAAAGATAGAAATGTATACTAGCAAAATACCTTGAAAGCAAGGGAAACTTCTCTGGCAATGCACTTCTCCAAGGCACTGAGAATAACCGGGTATCTAATCTCCTTGCCATCTTTATCTCTCTCAACTTTGCCATCAAGAGCAGGAGACTTCCGAGCTTCGGCGTGTGCGTAGTCAGGCCCGACTGCATATACCTAGGTAGATAGGGGTAGAGAGATAATGTTAGGGTACTACACATATATATATATATATATATATATATATATATACTGTCCACGCTGTAATCTGGTCGTGTAGGCAACATGGTAAAAACCTCCCAGCCCCACACTGTAAATGTGGTTGGTGTTAGGAAGGGCATCCAGCTGTAGAAAACCTGCCAGACAGTCCACACTGTAATGTGGTCGTGTAGGAGACACAGTAAAAAGGCTCCCAGTCCACACTGTAAGGTGGTAATGTAAGTAACATGGTAAAAAGCTCCCAGTCCACACTGTAATGTGGCCGTGTAGGAGACACAGTAAAAAGGCTCCCAGTCCACACTGTAAGGTGGTAATGTAAGTAACACGGTAAAAAGCTCCCACTCCACACTGTAATGTGGCCGTGTAGGAGACACAGTAAAAAGGCTCCCAGTCCACACTGTAAAGTGGTCGTGTAGGAGACACGGTAAAAAGGCTCCCAGTCCACACTTTAATGTGGTCATGTAGGTAACACGGTAAAAGGCTATCAATCCACACTATAATGTGGTAGTGTAGGAGACACGGTAAAAAGGCTCCCAGTCTACACTGTAAAGTGGTAATGTAAGTAACACGGTAAAAAGGCTCCCAGTCCACACTGTGATGTGGTCATGTAGGAGACAGTAAAAAGGCTCCCAGTCCACACTGTAAAGTGGTCGTGTAGGAGACACAGTAAAAAGGCTCCCAGTCCACACTGTAAGGTGGTAATGTAAGTAACACGGTAAAAAGCTCCCAGTCCACACTGTAAAGTGGTAATGTAAGTAACACGGTAAAAAGGCTCCCAGTCCACACTGTAATGTGGTCATGTAGGAGACAGTAAAAAGGCTCCCAGTCCACACTGTAAAGTGGTCGTGTAGGAGACACAGTAAAAAGGCTCCCAGTCCACACTGTAAGGTGGTAATGTAAGTAACACGGTAAAAAGCTCCCAGTCCACACTGTAAAGTGGCCGTGTAGGAGACACGGTAAAAAGGCTCCCAGTCCACACTTTAAAGTGGTCATGTAGGTAACACGGTAAAAGGCTATCAATCCACGCTGTAATGTGGCCATGTAGGTGACACAGTAAAAACCTCCCAGTCCACACTGTAAACGTGGTTGGTGTTAGGAAAGGCATCCAGCCGTAGAAAACCCGCCAGACAGTCCACGCTGTAAATGTGGCCGTGTAGGCAACACGGTAAAAACCTCCCAGTCCACACTGTAAATGTGGTTGGTGTTAGGAAGGGCATCCAGCTGTAGAAAACCCGCCAGACAGTCCACGCTGTAAATGTGGCCGTGTAGGCAACACGGTAAAAACCTCCCAGTCCACACTGTAAAAGTGGTTGGTGTTAGGAAGGGCATCCAGCCGTAGAAAACCTGCCAGACAGTCCTATACGAGCGAGACACGGTCACCCGACCAATCATGCCTCAAGTAGGACAACTCCCGTCTAACCCATGCTGGCGTGGAAGAGAGACAAGTGATTATGATGATGATGATGATGATGATGACCTACACTGTGTCTGGAAAGACTTACCTTTACATCGGTACCATCAGTTGGCATAAACTCCTCGTAGATGTAAGAACCGGTCTTCCGTACCTTATTTATCGGGGAATATACACTGCTGCGAGCACCGATCTGTAGAGGAGAGAGAAGACACATACATTATATTAAAGTACCAGTAATGTACTGGGTATTTGCTGGCCTTGTGCCTAAAGTAGAAACAATTATATATATATATATATAGAGGGAGAGAGAGAGAGAAAGAGAGGTAGTTCCACAACAGTTAGTTCACCATACTGGTCTAGACCGAGCTGAGGATCTGAATATATACATGTATATATACATATGTATATATATGTACATATATATATATATACATAAATATATATATATATATGTATATATATATATATATATGTATGTATATATATGTATATATATGTATATATGTATATATGTGTATATATATATATGTATATATATATATATATATATATATGTATATATGTGTATATATATATATGTATATATATATATATGTATATATATATATATATATATATATATATATATATATATATATATATATATACATACATATATATACATACATATATATACATAAATATATACATATATATATATATATATATATATATACATATATATATACATATATATATACATATATATATACATATATACATATACATATATATCTTAATTTTGGATTGAGATATATATATAT
>OZ024766.1:10119168-10121668 GCA_964016885.1 Eledone cirrhosa | reverse complement strand
ATATAAGACAGGACACATTAGATAATGTAGTCCTAGATACACTGTGTCTGTATATAAGACAGGACACATTAGATAATGTAGTCCTAGATACACTGTGTCTGTATATATGACAGGACACATTAGATAATGTAGTCCTAGGTACACTGTGTCTGTATATAAGACAGGACACATTAGATAATGTAGTCCTAGGTACACTGTGTCTGTATATAAGACAGGACACATTAGATAATGTAGTCCAAAATACACTGTGTCTGTATATAAGACAGGACACATTAGATAATGTAGTCCTAGATACACTGTGTCTGTATATAAGACAGGACACATTAGATAATGTAGTCCTAGATACACTGTGTCTGTATATAAGACAGGACACATTAGATAATGTAGTCCTAGATACACTGTGTCTGTATATAAGACAGGACACATTAGATAATGTAGTCCTAGGTACACTGTGTCTGTATATATGACAGGACACATTAGATAATGTAGTCCTAGATACACTGTGTCTGTATATAAGACAGGACACATTAGATAATGTAGTCCTAGATAGACTGTGTCTGTATATGACAGGACATATTAGATAATGTAGTCCTAGATAGACTGTGTCTGTATATAAGACAGGACACATTAGATAATGTAGTCCTAGGTACACTGTGTCTGTATATAAGACAGGACACATTAGATAATGTAGTCCTAGATACACTGTGTCTGTATATAAGACAGGACACATTAGATAATGTAGTCCTAGATACACTGCGTCTGTATATAAGACAGGGCACATTAGATAATGTAGTCCTAGGTACACTGTGTCTGTATATAAGACAGGACACATTAGATAATGTAGTCCTAGGTACACTGTGTCTGTATATAAGACAGGACACATTAGATAATGTAGTCCTAGATACACTGTGTCTGTATATAAGACAGGACACATTAGATAATGTAGTCCTAGGTACACTGTGTCTGTATATAAGATAGGATGGTCACAGTCCTAGCTGGATCATCTTAATTTGATCATAGATCTATGGTGGGTGTATCTGCTGGACCGAGACTGACCTAGGGCTAAACAACAACTACAATCTAACAAACAACAACAACAGCAGCAGCAGCGGCGGTGGCAGAGCAGCATAATCAACTCTTTACATGCACAACAATTCCACTACACTATACATAGCCAACTACATCTGGTATCTAAATGCTGAATGCTAAAACAATGCCAAAGGGGTGAAAAATAAAGGTTAAAGTTCAAACATGACAGTTTCGTAGGAGATAAGGGGCCCTCGCAGCAGAGGTGACCAGCTCCCAAGGAATTTTAGGGGACAAAAAAAGGGGACAAGAAAGGCATATGTATCGAAAGTTCCTTAACTTCAGAGTAGGTGACAATTCCACAAAAAAGTTTAGGTGGCAGAAAGGTCCATTATTTCAGGGTGGTAACCATCCCACAAGGAATTTTAGGGGAGAAAAAAAGGGGTCCATATATGCATATGTATCCAGAGTTCCTTTTATATATATAAACATATATTATATATAGACACACACACACACACATGTATATATATATATATATATATATATATATATATATATATATATATATATATATATATATATATATATATATATGTTTATCCCAGTTCAATCGGGGGTAACCACAGTAAGTAAAGTACTCAATACATAGCAGAGTACAAATACTTAATAGAAAAATGGCTTCTACACGACTAGAACTGTTTCCTCTGCCATTTCTATATTATATATATATATATATATATATATGTATATATGGGTGTATATGTGTGTATATGTGTGAGTGTGTGTGTAAACGTGATTGAAAACCAGCTTTAAAATTTACACCGTATTTGCTATCAAGCGTTAAACTAATATATTTATCTTGATTGTACTGTGCTGTTTCCCTGTGTTGTTAATGCATTCGCTTTTTGCATACAAACATACATGATGGCTGCCCCCTCGTTATCGAGTATGGGCATTGCACGATATACCATTATTAATAATTATTAATTAATTCCATCGTGCAATGCCTGTGTGTGAAGATATATTTTAAAGTGAGGAAAGACTGTGCACTGAGCCAATCCCACTCTCTGAGCGACAGTAGCTATAACCCGAAAAGAAGAAAAGATCAACATCATCAGTAACTACTGAGCCACAGGTTTTATATCGGAGTTATCCCAGTTTCCTGAGTTACCTTCTCTTAGAAGAATGCTCTGATAAAGACTAGGGGTCCTTCACTCCCAGTGGTTTGACCACGCGATCGGGTATCCAGCCCGACTATTTCTAACAATCAAACATACAAACATATATACAGACAACCCTCTTACATGACTTGTACTATTTTTGATCGACCTCAAAAGGATGAAAAGCAATGATGACCTCGGTAGAAGAATCAACCCCATTTCAGAACTGGTACTTTATCCATCTCGAAAAGATAAAAGGCAGTGTTGACCTCAGAAGAAAAAAAATCAACTCAAGTTGATTTTTGGAACAT
>OZ024766.1:10109168-10111668 GCA_964016885.1 Eledone cirrhosa | reverse complement strand
CTGTGAAGTAAAGCCTTTACTGTGAAAATACAATAGTATATATAGAGTAGTGTAAATGTTATGTGAGATATTATGTAAGGTAAAGCCTTTACTGTGAAAATACAATAGTATATATAGAGTAATGTAAATGTTATGTGAGATATTATGTGAGGTAAAGCCTTTACTGTGAAAATACAATAGTATATATAGAGTAATGTAAATGTTATGTGAGATATTATGTGAGGTAAAGCCTTTACTGTGAAAATACAATAGTATATATAGAGTAGTGTAAATGTTATGCGAGATATTATGTGAGGTAAAGCCTTTACTGTGAAAATACAATAGTATATATAGAGTAATGTAAATGTTATGTGAGATATTATGTGAGGTAAAGCCTTTACTGTGAAAATACAATAGTATATATAGAGTAATGTAAATGTTATGTGAGATATTATGTGAGGTAAAGCCTTTAATGTGAAAATACAATAGTATATATAGAGTAATGTAAATGTTATGTGAGATATTATGTGAGGTAAAGCCTTTACTGTGAAAATACAATAGTATATATAGAGTAGTGTAAATGTTATGTGAGATATTATGTGAGGTAAAGCCTTTACTGTGAAAATACAATAGTATATATAGAGTAATGTAAATGTTATGTGAGATATTATGTGAGGTAAAGCCTTTACTGTGAAAATACAATAGTATATATAGAGTAATGTAGATGTTATGTGAGATATTATGTGAGGTAAAGCCTTCACTGTGAAAATACAATAGTATATATGGAGTAATGTAAATGTTATGTGAGATATTATGAGAGGTAAAGCCTTTACAGTGAAAATACAATAGTATATATAGAGTAATGTAAATACTAAAGAGTTAAAACCGTAAATTAATTCTAAAATCAACAGAATTATCTCCCTTGTTTTGTTAAATATACCTGCCAATTTTCAAGTCCATTTTCTTTTCTTCAACAAATCTAAACTATAATAAAGGAAGATCTGCAGGACTGCATACGGTTTATAATTTTTTTTATCCCATTAGTAAAATAAGCTGGATTACTTTGAAGAAATAATTGTTTCTACTTTTGGCACAAGGCCAGCAATTACCCAGTGCATTACTGGTACTTTATTTTATCGACCCTGTAAGGATGAAAGGCAAAGTTAACCTCGGCAGGATTTGAACTCAGATCAGAAAGGGGCGTAACTCTGTGCTACAAAGCATGTTGTCCGACCCTCTACCGATACTGCCAAACCACCACCTTTGGAGAAATAATGAATGAATATTACATAATTTATCTACTAAATTTCGTGGCTGTTGATTAAATATATTTTATAGCTTATTTAAAGATTCATTTCTTTAAAATTTCTGAAATTCCAACACTTCCGGTTGGCGATCGCTTAAATAAGCATTCTAATTTTCTGTCACTAATTTTCTCCTAATGCAGTTTATATATAATATCGTCTTTTTTAATGTATCATGGATTACGTTACTGATTACATAAGACAGTGTAACGCAGTCTTCGTTCAATTTCTGTGTATATTGTCAATTACGATGTTATTTGATGTATCATATCTACATGTATATATACCTGCGTATAATATCAATATACACGCTACACATCATCATCATCATCATCATCATCGTTTAACGTCCAAGTTCCACGCTTGCATGGTTTTGGACGGGGGTTTTCCCACTTGAAGCAAGAGTGGTTGTCTTGCTCGTATAGGACTGTCTGGCGGGTTTTCTACAGCTGGATGCCCTTTCTAACACCAACCACATTTACAGTGTGGACTGGGAGGTTTTTACCGTGTTGCCTACACGGCCACATTACAGCGTGGACTGTGTGTTTTTTGTCGTGACACCTACATGGATACATGTGTATGTATATGTATGTGTATATGCGTACAACTTGTCACATGGTCGGGTCGTCGGCGACTAAACTGGCAACCCAACCAAGTTCATTTGGTGAGGAGGGTGATTTTGGACACCCTGCAGGACAAAAAACAAAACCTGACAAAGGGCGGAAGAACTCATAAGAGTCAGCGGCCATCTAAATTTTTTTTTTTTTTAAATGCTAGCAGAAAATCACCCAAAGGGTGATTTTTCTGCTAGTATATATAAAATAATGACGCATTAATGTCACCCATTAATACATACACACATTTATCTCCGGGGTAGTCCTGACGTAATTCTCAGGGAGATTCAGCATAACACTGCTGTGAGAAAAAAGTCCAGCCCTGTAATGATAACACATACTGCTGCAGCCAGGTGAAATAAAGAACCTTGTTCAAGAGCACAGTGTGCCATACACCTTAGCCATTAAGCCAAATACCATCATGGCAGACACACACACATATATATATACACACATATACATACATGTACACACACACACATATATATACATGTACACACACATATATACATACATGTACACATACACACACATATATATACATACATGTACACATACACACACATATATATATATACATGTACACACACACACATATATATA
>OZ024766.1:10089168-10104168 GCA_964016885.1 Eledone cirrhosa | reverse complement strand
CAAGTTCATAACTTCAAAGCTAGATGGCGTTACTAGTTTATTGATGTGATGTTTGTAAATCATTCAGATATGTGTTGTTAATAAATGTTTGTTTAACCCTTTAGTGTTCAAACCGCCCAAAACTGGCCATAATCATTTCCCCTTCATTTGTTCAAACCGCCCGAAACTGGCCGATAACACCCACACTAAAATATCATTCTGAAAATAAACAAACCATCATCAAAATTTTGTCAATTCGAGATTGCTGCGAGATTAGGCCCTTACCATGAAAATTAACACTTAATATAGTGAAACAACTTAAAACAACAAGTGTTTTTTTAACGTTGAAAGTAGAACAGATTTTTTGTGCATCAACATGGCTTGTGAAAGTAGCGATACCGACTTTGAAGGTTTTACACACAACGACATTCAGAATAAACAAGAAACAAAAGATAATATTAATCATTTATCTTCAAATGAATCAGATGTTTACATTTCTGAAATTTCATCCGACGATGATTGTTGTTTTGAAAGTGAAAACGAAGGAGATCTCCAGGACGCCATTGAAAATATTACAGCAACGTGGTTGAAAAATACCACACCAATATATGTTCCCAATTTTATACAAAATACTGGTCCGCAACACACATTAGCTCCCGATGCTAAAGCACTGGATTATTTCTTTTTGTTTTAACCACAAACTTTCTTCGAAGTTGTGGCAGAAGAGATTAATTGATATGCCCAACAACAGATTTCAAATCGAAGAAAACCCGATCTGTTTGGCGACCGACAGATGCTGTGGAAATGCAAGCAATTTTTACCATAAATATTATGTTCGGTATAAAACAATTTCCAAGACTGTGGAATTACTGGAACACTGATATAAGGTTTAGTGATCTTTATATATCAAGTATTATGCCGAAAACAACGTATTTGCACCTGGTTGATGCTTCAAATGCCCCATTAATTAATTTCACCTGCCCATAAAAGTCAAATGACAAAAAAAAATCAGGTAAAATTATATAATTGTAAATTTTTGATATTTAAACATCTACTGACGAAATTTCAAGCTTACATATAGAAAATTACAAACAAATAAAATTGATAACCCTCTTGAGTATGATTAACTCAAAATAATTGTTTCTATTTTAGGCACAAGGCCAGCAATTACCCAGTACATTACTGGTACTTTATTTTATCGACCCCGTAAGGATGAAAGGCAAAGTTAACCTCGGCGGGATTTGAACTCAGATCGTAAAGGGACGTAACTATGCTGGAAAGCATGGCGTCCGACCCTCTACCGATACTGCCAATCCACCGCCATATTTATTTGTAAAATAATTGTTTCTACTTTAGGCACAAGGCCAGCAATTACCCAGTGCATTACTGGTACTTTATTTTATCGACCCCGTAAGGATGAAAGGCAAAGTCAACCTCGGCGGGATTTGAACTCAGATCATAAAGGGACATAACTATGCTGGAAAGCATGGCGTCCGACCCTCTACCGATACTGCCAATCCACCGCCATATTTATTTGTAAAATAATGCGACCAGATAAGCATGACGTTTGAAAATTAATGCGAATGCTAAAGGGTTAAAAAATAGTCATTTTACTGAAAAAAAACCAAGCACAGCAACTGTAGTTGTGTAAAATATATAGGACAGTCAGCAGGTTAAGGCTGCATGTGACCTTCTATGCCATCTGTGTGACCTTTTTCAAACATTTCTAACAAATTTAAAACTTTTATTTTGTCTACCTCTTATTATTTTAATTCAAACCATTTATTGCAGTGAATAAAGTACCAGTAATGCACTGGGTCGATTTAATCGATTTTCCCTTCCCTAAAAATTGTTGGCCTAGAGCCTAAATCAGAAACCAATACTTCTACCAGCTTGCGATGGTATGTACGTGATGTTTTCTCTCTAGTTATGGAGGGTTTTGCAGATTGATAATAATTTCTGCGTTCTGCAGGACTGCACTGTAGTAGTACTTCTGTAACGATGCATAGAATAGTATATATTCCTCACACAACAGTCACTTTCATCCTTCCTCAACACATGACCCAACCATCTCATTCCAGTTACTCTCGTTCTTCCTCAACACATGACCCAACCATCTCATTCCAGTTACTTTCGTCCTTCTACAATACATGATTTAACCATCTCATTCCATTTCTCTTCACTATATATACATCCATATATATATATATATATATATATATATATATATATATATATATCATCATCATCACATCATTTTACATCCGCTTTTCCCTGCTTGCAAGGGTGGGACGGGAACTGATTCTGGCTTGATTTCTACAGCTGGATGCCCTTCCTAACACCAACCTCATTTACAGTGAGTACTGGGTGCTTTTTTGCCGTGGCACCTCCACGACCACTTTGCAGTGGGGTCCCTATCATCTCATTTCTACAGCTGAGTAAACTGGAGCAATGTGAAATAAAGTGTCTTGCTCAAGGAAACAACACATCACCCGGTCTGAGAATTGAACTCACAACCTTTTGATTGCAAGGCCAATGGTCTAACAACTAAGCCATGTGCCTCCATATATATATACATATGATGGCTGCAAACTCTGCTAAGAAATGGCCAGTCACATGAACCTGTAACAGATCCTGAACAAGCAATGCCTGAGATTTGAAGGTTTTTTAAGTGGGGAAAGGCCTTGCACTCTACCAATCCCACTCTCTGAGCATTGGAAACACTACCCGGAAAGTAGAACTGGTCAACATCATCGGATGCTTCCGAAGACGCAGTTTTTTTTTATTTTTCAGAGTTTCCCTCTCTTAGAAAGGTGTTGTGACAACAACTGGGGGCCTTTCACTCCCAGGTGGAAAAAAAAAAAAAAGTATTTGGATGGCCGTTGACTATGCTGAGTTCTTCCGCCCTTTGTATATACAAACACACAAGACATATATTTATATCATCATCATCATCATCATCATCACCGTTTTACATCCGTTCTTCCACGCTAGCATGGGTTAGACGGGTTGTCCTGTTGTGGGCAGTGTCTGGTCGGCTGACCATGCCTTGCTCATACAGGAACTGATTTGGCTTGATTTCTACAGCTGGATGCCCTTCCTAACACCAACCTCATTTACAGTGAGTGCTGGGTGCTTTTTTGCCGTGGCACCTCCACGTCCACTTTGCAGTGGTATGATAGGGACCCCAGTCCCTATCATCTCATTTCTACAGCTGAGTAAACTGTATATATATATATATACATACATACACATAAATATACACATACATATATATATATATATATATATATATATATATATATCATCATCATCATCATCATCATCATCATCATATATATATATATATGGTCATCTTTGGCCCTCCCATTGTAAAATATGTTTGAACTTACTATCTTCTGCTTCCCTCTTTGCAAGCAAAGTATACTTGTTGTCTAGCTTCTCTCCTAGCTACCCGATAGAGTTCTCTACTACCCCCATCCTGCCATTCTTTCCAAGCCTGCTTTTTGCCCTTGATGGACTCCTCCACCTTACTGTTCCACCACCATGTCACTCTCCTCCTGCCTAAAGGTCTGCTCCAGCCACAGATTTCATCAGTCGCATTCAACAGGTTAACTTTCAGGAGTTCCCACTATCCATCTATATTGTATGACTCTAATTGCTCTTCCTTACTATCAAAAGCATCAAGTAATATGCCTTTAAATTTGTTACTGGCTGTGGGGTCCTTCAACTTCCAAAAATCTACTCCATAAGGTATTCCTCTGCCTGCAAGTACATCTGGCCCTGACTATAAGGTCACTAACTATGATATATATATATATATATATATATTAATAAGAGGAATTCCAACTTTGTCTGATTTACTCGTTTTATTTACAATCCTTTAAAATATATATAATATGGTATTATAATGAAATAGTATGATAGAATATTAAATTCTAAGTGTTAATTAAATTCTAAGTGTTCGATTAACACTTAGAATTTAATATTCTATCATACTATTTCATTATAATACCATATTATATATATTTTAAAGGATTGTAAATAAAACGAGTAAATCAGACAAAGTTGGAATTCCTCTTATTAATATAATCTTCTATACACAATCATACACACCCGTGTATATTTACCTATCTATATCTATATATATATATATATATATATATATATATGTATATACACAGTGAGAAATTAGGTATAAGAGGGATCAGATGCTGTTTACTTGAGAGAAGACTACGTTGGTATGGTCATGTGATGCGCATGAAAGACGACAGCTGTATAAAAAAGTGCAGGGTGATCAAAATTGATGGTACTTACGAAGTAGGTAGACCCAGAAAAACCTGGGATGATTTGATAAATTCCGACCTTACAGACTTGCACCTCTCTAAGACAATGTCACTGGACCGATAGCTTTGACGCTATGCAGTAATAGAGAAGACCCGCCTTGCCGATGTAGAAAGCGAAACCTACAGTCATCTCATTTCTACAGCTGGATGCCCTTCCTAACACCAACCTCATTTACAGTGAGTGCTGGGTGCTTTTTGCCATGGCACCTCCACGACCACTTTACAGTAGAATGATAGGGACCCCAGTCCCTATCATCTCATTTCTACAGCTGAGTAAACTGGAGCAATGTGAAATAAAGTGTCTTGCTCAAGGAAACAACACATCACCCGGTCTGAGAATTGAACTCACAACCTTTCGATTGCAAGGCCAATGCTCTAACCACTAAGCCATGTGCCTCCATATATACATATAACGAAGGAGGTGTGGTAAGGAACCAGATGGACCATAACGCACCAAAGTACTCGATACTTAGGGTAGTAGAGTGGGTAATAGGAAAAGAGTCAGGACCCCGATGGATCTTAGTTAGGATCTAGCTGTCGAAACGGCCGGAACTCAGCCATCGGGGTCCTGACTCTTTTCCTATATATATATATATATATATATATATATATATATATATATATAAATAGCTTTAATATAGATGAGATTCTACAAGACGAGAACTGTTTCATTCTTTAGAAATCATCAGGAATCTGGGTATCAAAAAATAAGTATGGTATTTATTTTTTGATACCCAGATTCCTGATGATTTCTAAAGAATGAAACAGTTCTAGTCCTGTAGAATCTCATCTATATTAAAACTTTTATACTCTGCAATGTATTGAGTACCTTACTTACTGTGGTTACCTCCGATTCAACCCGGAATAACGTATATATATAAATATATATACATATACGATATTAACAAATGGAAATTATATTTATAAAACCATATTTATTTCATTATACATATTTCAAGGACACCAAGTTAAATTATGGTGTGCTTTCATCAGATAAAATATAATATAGACCAGTTTTATAGATAAATATTGACATACCCTTAAAAAATGCAACCATTACTGTTGGAAACTCCACTATCCGGGAGCTTCCAACAGTAATGGTTGCATTCTTTAAGGGTATGTCAATATTTATTTATTTATTTATAAAACTGCTCTATATTATATTTTATCTGATGAAAGCACACCATAATTTAACATGGTATCCTTGAAATATGTATAATAAAATAGATATGGTTTTATAAATATAGTTTCCATTTGTTAATATCGTATTTTTACTCCAATTATTTGTTGAGTGCTTTATATCAGTTATAAAAATATTTGCTTGTTGCATCCCAACAATTTAAATAGAACTTTTACATATATATATATATCTGTAAATGTGGTTGGTGTTAGGAAGGGCATCCAACTGTAGAAAACCCGCCAGATAGTCCTATGCGAGCAAGACAACCACTCTTGCCTCAAGTCGGAAAACCCCCGTCCAAACCCATGCAAGCGTGGAACACGGACGCTAAACCTGATGATGATGATGATGATGATGATGATGATATATAGGAGTAAGTAAGACCCCGACGGCTGAGCTCAAGCCGTTTCGACGGCTAATTCTGTACAGAATTAGCCGTCGAAACGGCTTGAGCTCAGCCGTCGGGGTCTTACTTACTCCTATTACCCACTCTACTACCCTAAGTATTGAGTACTTTGGTGCGTTATGGTCCACCTGGTTCCTTACCACTTTTCCTTCGCTATATATATATATATATTTATTAAAATAACAGATTAAAGTTTAAGCAAAGAATCGCTGCTTTCACCCGTAACGGGATCTTCTGCTTAAACTTTAATTCTGTTATTTTAATAAATATTTGCCCTAGGGTTCTTATATATTTGATATATATTTAGCCTTATTGAGCCCTCTTTGGATTTTAGTCTTCAAATTTATTATTATTACTGTATATATATATATACTGTGCTGTTTTTTCAGTACGTCCTCATCAGATAAAATATATGAATTGATGTATGACATACCTCAATGGTCTTACATCATTTCATGTATTTTATCTGACGAGGACGTACTGAAAAAACAGCACAGTACCTTCGAAATATATATAATAAAACATATTTTGATTATGTGAATGTCTTCATTTATTAATATTCTGAATAATATTAATAACTCCAGAAAACTTCACTGTTGAGTGCTTTTAATCTATTGTAAAACTATATTCATTGAGTAATCAATGAACCATATTAATCTTTGGCTTTATGCAAGCGTGGAACACGGACGCTAAACCTGATGATGATGATGATGATGATATATATATATATATATATACACACACAAAGAGAGAGAGAGAGAGAAGGAGGGAGAAAGGGAGAGGGAGAGAGAGAAAGAGAGAGACACACATTAACACACACACATATCTCATCCCGTGGATATTACCGGTATCTGATGAATGACTTTTCTGAAAAGCTGAGCCCTGAACCCTATCAGAGACACAGAGAGAGAGAGAAAGAAAGATAAAGCGAAAGAGACACAAACACACACATATATACACACAAAGACCACCACCTCTGGTACCCAAGAGTATAACCGGTATCTGGTAATCACTGGCTCGGCCCTATTACAAACAGACACACAAAGACAGAGACAGTGAGTGAGTGAGACACACACACATTCACACACACACACATATACACATACAAAGACCACCGGCTCCAAAACCACCACCTTTGACCCAAGAGTATAACCGGTATCTGGTAGACTTACTTTTCTGAAAAGTCACTGGCTCGGCCCTATTACAAACAGACACACAAAGACAGAGAGACAGTGAATGAGGGAGACACACACACACACACATACACACACACACATTCACACATACAAAGACCACCGGCACCAAAACCACCACCTCTGGCCCCCAAGAGTATAACCGGTATCTGGTAGTCACTGGCTCGGCCCTATTACAAACAGACACACAAAGACAGAGACAGGGAATGAGAGAGAGACATATACAAACACCAAGACCACTGGCACCAAACCCACCACCTTTGGACCCCAGAGTATTACCGGTATCTGGCTGACTTACTTTTCTGAAAAGACACTGGCTCAACCCTATTACAAACAGACACACAAAGACAGAGACAGTGAGTGAGTGAGACACACACACATTCACACACACACACACACACACATTCACACATACAAAGACCACCGGCACCAAAACCACCACCTCTGGCCCCCAAGAATATAACCGGTATCTGGCAGACTTACTTTTCTGAAAAGGCGTTGGCTTCCCCCACCAGCGGCCACAGGGAAGTATATATACACATTATGATCTTCCGCATCCACGGGTTTTTCCACAAATGGCTTCTGGAAGACATCTCCAGACATTTCAATGCAGTCTTCGGTTTCTGTGAACTGGAGGTCTATAAAGATGGAGAAAAAAGGTGATTTGATTGACGGCTACAGCTACCACAGAGTGAATTGAACAGTAGATATGAAGTGTGTGTGTATATTACATATATAACATATGTATATGCATGCAAATAAGCAAATAAATAAAAAAAATATATATATATTTTTCAGTGACTTCTCAATCAGCCGAGACAAACCTACATTTGGCGCAAAATCAATTTTTAACATTCACATGACCTCTACCGACCAATCAAAATTGTTTTGACCACAAGAATTTTTGCAACACGAATTGGCGCGAAACTTATTTTAATACATCTGGAGCCACTTTTTTCACATAAAACAGGTAGAATTTCCAAAACTAATCAGATCAGAGCAAACATCACGGGCGCTCTATCTCAAAATTATTTTTGAAAAGCATTAGAAATGCGCAACCGGTAAAAACTTAACACCAAATCTGAATACTAACCAATACTTATTACTAATTTTTACTTATTCCTAATTAAACTATTTTTCACTGGGAACAATTTGTCAGCATTTTCTTTTCCTTTTACCAATATATATATATATATATATATATATATATATATATATAGCAAAAAGTATGACCCCGACGGCAGAGCTCAAGCCGTTTCGACGGCTATTTCTGGACTGAACCACATTCAATCTGTGTGAACTACATTCAAACTTTTTAAAAAATGGCACCTTAAGAGTGACAAATGATATACAGGGAGCAATTTAAAGAGCAGCTCTAGCTGCTGTACTGGATGTGAAGAGTTAAAGGGTTAAACTGGAAGAATTATCTTACCTGTCGTGTCGTCAACATTTCTATTAAGGACAGCGTAACGTGGGTGAGCAATGCACTCCTTCTTCAGTATTTTATAGACTTCTCTCCTGTGTAATGAGAAATATATTTTGAAAATGTTTTGTAATAATGATGCTAATGTAAGTCTATCTCTATATATGTAACCAAAACTCTTTTTCAGTATTTTACAGACTTTTTCCGTTTAATGAGACATATATTTTGAAAATGTTTTATAATAATGATGCTAATGTAAGTATATCTATATATATGTAACCAAAACTCTTCAGTATTTTACAGACTTCTTCCCTGTTTAATGAGAAATATATTTCGAAAATGTTTTGTAATAATTGTTTCTACTTTTGGCACAAGGCCAGCAATTATCCCAGTGTATTACTGGTACTTTATTTTATCGACCCCGTAAGGATGAAAGGCAAAGTTAACCTCGACGGGATTTGAACTCAGACTGTAAAGGGACGTAACTATGCTAGAAAGCATGGCATCCAACCCTCTACCGATACTGCCAATCCACTGCCCTTGTTTTGTAATAATGATGCTAATGTAGGTATATTTATATATATGTAACCAAAACTCTTTTTCAGTATTTTACAGACTTTTTCCGTTTAAGGAGACATATATTTTGAAAATATTTTAGAATAATGATGATAATGTAAGTCTATCTCTATATATGTAACCAAAACTCATCAGTATTTTATAGATTTCTCCCTTGTTTAACCCTTTAGCATTTACATTACTCTATATATATTATTGTATTTTTGTTGTAAAGGCCCTATCTTACATAATTATCTCACATAATATCAAATCTGCCAGATTTTGATGTTATTTATTTTGAGAAGAATATCTTAACGTCAATATGAACAGCTAGTTGCAGCCAGTTTGAACAGAAAGAGGTGAGAGAATTCTGGCCGGATACAGCCGGTTTAAATGCTAAAGGGTTAATGAGAAATATATTTTGAAAACATTTTAGAATAATGATGCTAATGTAAGTCTATCTACATATATGTAACCAAAATTCTTCTTCAGTATTTTAGACTTTTCTCCTGTTTAATTTGAAATTTATTTTGAAAATGTCTTTTTAATAAGGTACGTGTGTGTATGTCTGTCTCTGTGTCTGTCTGTCTGTGTCTGTCTGTCTGTGTGTGTCTGTTTGTGTGTGTGTCTGCGTGTGTATGTCTGTGGATCTCACCTGTCCTGAAGTACATACTGCATCTGTAGGTCGTTAATCATGAAGGGCTTCCTCAATTTCTCGTACTGGACGGCCTTTTCTAGTGGGAACCCGTTGGAGAAGAATGCGATGAGAGCATCGACCACGGGCCAGTCTTCCACGGGGTCGTGCAGGATCACCGTCTCCTCAAAGACGACCACCTCGATGTAGTCGAACCGTACCAATCGATCAAGGATCTCGCACATTGGCTTCGACCTCGATTTCTTGCGCATTGCGCAGACACCGACCTTGATCTTGTGTCCATCTAAAGGTTTTTCCTGTAGGTGAGGGAGAAGAGAGAGAGAAAAAGAAAGAGAAAGGCAACAGTTAAAAGGTTGTTGTTATTAGTAATAGTAGTAGTAGTAGTAGTAGTAGTATTGTTCATGTATTTAATTTAAGCCGTTGCATCTGTCATATAAAACGTTTGTGGTGCTGGGAAAAGGGAATTGAGAGAGAGAGAGAGAGAGAGAGAAATACAATTTATCTTTATATGGAAAAGAGATGATAAAAGTGTGAGAGAGAGAGAGCTGTAACAAGTCTTTATAGAAAGGGGGTGGTAAAAGTATGAGAGAGAGGGAGGGAGAGCTGTAACAAGTCTTTATAGAAAGGGGGTGGTAAAAGTATGAGAGAGAGGGAGGGAGAGCTGTAACAAGTCTTTATAGAAAGGGGGTGGTAAAAAGTATGAGAGAGAGAGAGAGAGAGAGAGAGAGAGAGAGAGAGAGAGAGAGAGAGAGAGAGGGGGAGAGGGAGGGAGAGCTGTAACAAGTCTTTATGGACATAGAAAAAGAGACAACATATGCAATGAACACACACACCGAAAGACAGACAAACAGACAAGATAAAGTACAAACACACACACACACCGAAAGACACACAGACAGACAGACAAGATAAAGTACAAACACACACACACACCGAAAGACACACAGGCAGACAGACAAGATAAAGTACAAACACACACACACACCGAAAGACACACAGACAGACAGACAAGTCTTTATAGAAAGGGGGTGGTAAAAGTATGAGAGAGAGAGAGAGCTGTAACAAGTCTTTATAGAAAGGGGGTGGTAAAAGTATGAGAGAGAGAGAGAGAGAGAGCTGTAACAAGTCTTTATAGAAAGGGGGTGGTAAAAGTATGAGAGAGAGGGGAGAGCTGTAACAAGTCTTTATAGAAAGGGGGTGGTAAAAGTATGAGAGGGGGGGGGGGGGCTGTAACAAGTCTTTATAGAAAGGGGGTGGTAAAAGTATGAGAGAGAGGGGAGAGCTGTAACAAGTCTTTATAGAAAGGGGGTGGTAAAAGTATGAGAGAGAGAGAGAGCTGTAACAAGTCTTTATAGAAAGGGGGTGGTAAAAGTATGAGAGAGAGAGAGAGAGAGCTGTAACAAGTCTTTATAGAAAGGGGGTGGTAAAAGTATGAGAGAGAGGGGAGAGCTGTAACAAGTCTTTATAGAAAGGGGGGTGGTAAAAGTATGAGAGAGAGAGAGCTGTAACAAGTCTTTATAGAAAGGGGGTGGTAAAAGTATGAGAGAGAGGGGAGAGCTGTAACAAGTCTTTATAGAAAGGGGGTGGTAAAAGTATGAGAGGGGGGGGGGGGGCTGTAACAAGTCTTTATAGAAAGGGGGTGGTAAAAGTATGAGAGAGAGGGGAGAGCTGTAACAAGTCTTTATAGAAAGGGGGGTGGTAAAAGTATGAGAGGGGGGGGGGGGGGCTGTAACAAGTCTTTATAGAAAGGGGTGGTAAAAGTATGAGAGAGAGGGGAGAGCTGTAACAAGTCTTTATAGAAAGGGGGGTGGTAAAAGTATGAGAGGGGGGGGGGGGGGGCTGTAACAAGTCTTTATAGAAAGGGGGTGGTAAAAGTATGAGAGAGAGAGAGAGAGAGAGAGAGAGCTGTAACAAGTCTTTATAGAAAGGGGGGTGGTAAAAGTATGAGAGAGAGGGGAGAGCTGTAACAAGTCTTTATAGAAAGGGGGTGGTAAAAGTATGAGAGAGAGGGGAGAGCTGTAACAAGTCTTTATAGAAAGGGGGTGTAAAAGTATGAGAGAGAGGGGAGAGCTGTAACAAGTCTTTATAGAAAGGGGGTGGTAAAAGTATGAGAGAGAGGGGAGAGCTGTAACAAGTCTTTATAGAAAGGGGGTGGTAAAA
Organism: Eledone cirrhosa; assembly: GCA_964016885.1. NCBI lineage: Eukaryota > Metazoa > Mollusca > Cephalopoda > Octopoda > Eledonidae > Eledone > Eledone cirrhosa. The sequence continues at coordinate 10,092,271 of OZ024766.1, read as the reverse complement.
GTATGAGAGAGAGGGGAGAGCTGTAACAAGTCTTTATAGAAAGGGGGGTGGTAAAAGTATAAGAGAGAGGGAGAGCTGTAACAAGTCTTTATAGAAAGGGGGTGGTAAAAGTATGAGAGAGAGGGGAGAGCTGTAACAAGTCTTTATAGAAAGGGGGTGGTAAAAGTATGAGAGAGAGAGAGGAGAGAGAGCTGTAACAAGTCTTTATAGAAAGGGGGGTGGTAAAAGTATGAGAGAGAGGGGAGAGCTGTAACAAGTCTTTATAGAAAGGGGGTGGTAAAAGTATGAGAGAGAGGGGAGAGCTGTAACAAGTCTTTATAGAAAGGGGGTGGTAAAAGTATGAGAGAGAGAGAGCTGTAACAAGTCTTTATAGAAAGGGGGTGGTAAAAGTATGAGAGAGAGAGAGAGAGCTGTAACAAGTCTTTATAGAAAGGGGGTGGTAAAAGTATGAGAGAGAGAGAGAGAGAGCTGTAACAAGTCTTTATAGAAAGGGGGTGGTAAAAGTATGAGAGAGAGAGGGAGGGAGAGAGCTGTAACAAGTCTTTATAGTAAGGGGGTGGTAAAAGTATGAGAGAGAGAGAGAGCTGTAACAAGTCTTTATAGAAAGGGGGTGGTAAAAGTATGAGAGAGAGAGAGAGAGGGGGAGAGGGAGGGAGAGCTGTAACAAGTCTTTATGGACATAGAAAAAGAGACAACATATGCAATGAACACACACACACATACACCGAAAGACACACAGACAGACAAACAGACAAGATAAAGTACAAACACACACACACACACCGAAAGACACACAGACAGAGAGACAAGATAAAGTACAAACACACACACACACCGAAAGACACACAGACAGACAAGATAAAGTACAAACACACACACACACCGAAAGACACACAGACAGACAGACAAGATAAAGTACAAACACACACACACACACCGAAAGACACACAGACAGGCAGACAAGATAAAGTACACACACACGCACACACACCGAAAGACACACAGACAGACAGACAAGATAAAGTACAAACACACACACACACCACCGAAAGACACACAGACAGACAGACAAGATAAAGTACAAACACACACACACACCGAAAGACACACAGACAGACAGACAAGATAAAGTACAAACACACACACACACCGAAAGACACACAGACAGACAAGATAAAGTACACACACACACACACACACACCGAAAGACACACAGACAGACAGACAAGATAAAGTACAAACACACACACACACCGAAAGACACACAGACAGACAGACAAGATAAAGTACAAACACACACACACACCGAAAGACACACAGACAGACAGACAAGATAAAGTACACACACACACACACACCGAAAGACACACAGACAGACAGACAAGATAAAGTACAAACACACACATACACACACACCAAAAGACACACAGACAGACAGACAAGATAAAGTACAAACACACACACACACCCGAAAGACACACAGAGACAGACAGACAAGATAAAGTACACACACACACACACACCGAAAGACACACAGACAGACAGACAAGATAAAGTACAAACACACACACACACACCGAAAGACACACAGACAGACAGACAAGATAAAGTACAAACACACACACACACACCGAAAGACACACACAGACAGACAGACAAGATAAAGTACAAACACACACACACACCGAAAGACACACAGACAGACAGACAAGATAAAGTACAAACACACACACACACACCGAAAGACACACAGACAGACAAGATAAAGTACAAACACACACACACACCGAAAGACACACAGACAGACAGACAAGATAAAGTACAAACACACACACACACACACACCGAAAGACACACAGACAGACAAGATAAAGTACAAACACACACACACACCGAAAGACACACAGACAGACAAGATAAAGTACAAACACACACACACACCGAAAGACACACAGAGACAGACAGACAAGATAAAGTACACACACACACACACACACCGAAAGACACACAGGCAGACAGACAAGATAAAGTACAAACACACACACACACCGAAAGACACACAGACAGACAAGATAAAGTACAAACACACACACACACACACCGAAAGACACACACAGACAGACAGACAAGATAAAGTACAAACACACACACACACCGAAAGACACACAGACAGACAGACAAGATAAAGTACAAACATACACACACATACACATACAGACAGACGAGACAAACAGACAGACAGACTAGACAAAGTACCTACCGATTTAATAATCAAATCTTCTCCAACATAAAATGACGGACGGCCATCTTGAAAATCAACGCAGCTTATGTCGTCAGTAAAATTTTCAAACATCTTCAGTTGAGTCTAGTGTGTGTATATGTATATATATTAAGTATATATATATATATATATATATATATATATATATATATACACACGTGTATATATATATATTATAAGAAAATGATATGTTTGCTAAAAAGCATGGCTGAATATTCAGTATATAGGTGTACAGTCCTGTAAAACAAACCGAAAAGAGGTTGAATATATGCACATATATAGTGTATATAAAGTGTATATACATGTGTATATAGATATAGATATATATGTGTGTGCATATTTCTGGCAATATTATTACAATATGACCCTCCCCAAGTATAATATATATATATATACATATATATATAATATAAGATCAAAAGATGGTTAAAGGAGTTCCATGTATTTTATTATGCGCATTTCAAAAACAAACATCATCATGCAATAATATTTGTGTTTTCATCAGATAAAACAGGAGAACATGATATGAAGGCTAAAAAACACTTGTGGATAGTGCAGTTTTAAATCAACATATCTGCACTATCCACAAGTGTTTTTTAGCCTTCATATCATGTTCTCCTGTTTTATCTGATGAAAACACAAATATTATTGCATGATGATGTTTGTTTTTGAAATGCGCATAATAAAATACATGGAACTCCTTTAACCATCTTTTGATCTTTTGATCTTATATTATGTATACTCCAGTGCTACAAACTGTAGAGTGCTTCTTATCCGATATCTGCATTGCTTTATTGTACTACAATAAAACTCACCTCCTAC
>OZ024766.1:10049168-10084168 GCA_964016885.1 Eledone cirrhosa | reverse complement strand
GGTGTGGTGGTGGTGGTGGTGGTGGGTTGGCCTTGGAGTGTAGAGTATATGGGGGTGAGGGTGATGGTGAGATGTTGGTGACGGTCGGTGGATGAGGTGGGCTGCGGTGTGGTGGTGGTGGTGGTGGTGGGTTGGCCTTGGAGTGTAGAGTATATGGGGGTGAGGGTGATGGTGAGATGTTGGTGACGGTCGGTGGATGAGGTGGGCTGCGGTGTGGTGGTGGTGGTGGTGGTGGTGGGTTGGCCTTGGAGTGTAGAGTATATGGGGGTGAGGGTGATGGTGAGATGTTGGTGACGGTCGGTGGATGAGGTGGGCTGCGGTGTGGTGGTGGTGGTGGTGGTGGGTTGGCCTTGGAGTGTAGAGTATATGGGGGTGAGGGTGATGGTGAGATGTTGGTGACGGTCGGTGGATGAGGTGGGCTGCGGTGTGGTGGTGGTGGTGGTGGTGGGTTGGCCTTGGAGTGTAGAGTATATGGGGGTGAGGGTGATGGTGAGATGTTGGTGACGGTCGGTGGATGAGGTGGGCTGCGGTGTGGTGGTGGTGGTGGTGGTGGGTTGGCCTTGGAGTGTAGAGTATATGGGGGTGAGTGTGATGGTGAGATGTTGGTGATGGTGGGTGGATGAGATGGGCTGCGGTGTGGTGGTGGTGGTGGTGGGTTGGCCTTGGAGTGTAGAGTATATGGGGGTGAGGGTGATGGTGAGATGTTGGTGACGGTCGGTGGATGAGGTGGGCTGCGGTGTGGTGGTGGTGGTGGTGGTGGGTTGGCCTTGGAGTGTAGAGTATATGGGGGTGAGTGTGATGGTGAGATGTTGGTGATGGTGGGTGGATGAGATGGGCTGCGGTGTGGTGGTGGTGGTGGTGGGTTGGCCTTGGAGTGTAGAGTATATGGGGGTGAGGGTGATGGTGAGATGTTGGTGACGGTCGGTGGATGAGGTGGGCTGCGGTGTGGTGGTGGGTTGGCCTTGGAGTGTAGAGTATGTGGGGGTGAGTGTGATGGTGAGATGTTGGTGATGGTGGGTGGATGAGGTGGGCTGTGGTGGTGTGGTGGTGGTGGTGGGTTGGCCTTGGCCTGTAGAGTATATGGGGGTGGATGTGATGGTGAGATGTTGGTGACGGTCGGTGGATGAGATGGGCTGTGGTGTGGTGGTGGTGGTGGTGGGTTGGCCTTGGCTTGTAGTGTATATGGGGGTGGATGTGATGGTGAGATGTTGGTGACGGTCGGTGGATGAGATGGGCTGTGGTGGTGTGGTGGTGGGTTGGCCTTGGCCTGTAGTGTATATGGGGGTGGATGTGATGGTGAGATGTTGGTGACGGTCGGTGGATGAGGTGGGCTGTGGTGTGGTGGTGGTGGGTTGGCCTTGGAGTGTAGTGTATATGGGGGTGAGGGTGATGGTGAGATGTTGGTGACGGTCGGTGGATGAGGTGGGCTGTGGTGTGGTGGTGGTGGTGGGTTGGCCTTGGCCTTTAGTGTATATGGGGGTGAGGGTGATGGTGAGATGTTGGTGACGGTCGGTGGATGAGGTGGGCTGCGGTGTGGTGGTGGTGGTGGTGGTGGGTTGGCCTTGGAGTGTAGAGTATATGGGGGTGAGTGTGATGGTGAGATGTTGGTGACGGTCGGTGGATGAGGTGGGCTGCGGTGTGGTGGTGGTGGTGGTGGTGGGTTGGCCTTGGAGTGTAGAGTATATGGGGGTGAGGGTGATGGTGAGATGTTGGTGACGGTCGGTGGATGAGGTGGGCTGCGGTGTGGTGGTGGTGGTGGTGGTGGTGGGTTGGCCTTGGAGTGTAGAGTATATGGGGGTGAGGGTGATGGTGAGATGTTGGTGATGGTGGGTGGATGAGGTGGGCTGCGGTGTGGTGGTGGTGGTGAGTTGGCCTTGGAGTGTAGAGTATATGGGGGTGAGGGTGATGGTGAGATGTTGGTGATGGTGGGTGGATGAGGTGGGCTGCGGTGTGGTGGTGGTGGTGGTGGTGGGTTGGCCTTGGAGTGTAGAGTATATGGGGGTGAGGGTGATGGTGAGATGTTGGTGACGGTCGGTGGATGAGGTGGGCTGCGGTGTGGTGGTGGTGGTGGTGGTGGGTTGGCCTTGGAGTGTAGAGTATATGGGGGTGAGGGTGATGGTGAGATGTTGGTGACGGTCGGTGGATGAGGTGGGCTGCGGTGTGGTGGTGGTGGTGGTGGTGGGTTGGCCTTGGAGTGTAGAGTATATGGGGGTGAGGGTGATGGTGAGATGTTGGTGACGGTCGGTGGATGAGGTGGGCTGCGGTGTGGTGGTGGTGGTGGTGGTGGGTTGGCCTTGGAGTGTAGAGTATATGGGGGTGAGTGTGATGGTGAGATGTTGGTGATGGTGGGTGGATGAGATGGGCTGCGGTGTGGTGGTGGTGGTGGTGGGTTGGCCTTGGAGTGTAGAGTATATGGGGGTGAGGGTGATGGTGAGATGTTGGTGACGGTCGGTGGATGAGGTGGGCTGCGGTGTGGTGGTGGTGGTGGTGGTGGGTTGGCCTTGGAGTGTAGAGTATATGGGGGTGAGGGTGATGGTGAGATGTTGGTGATGGTGGGTGGATGAGGTGGGCTGCGGTGTGGTGGTGGTGGTGGTGGTGGGTTGGCCTTGGAGTGTAGAGTATATGGGGGTGAGGGTGATGGTGAGATGTTGGTGACGGTCGGTGGATGAGATGGGCTGCGGTGTGGTGGTGGTGGTGGTGGGTTGGCCTTGGAGTGTAGAGTATATGGGGGTGAGTGTGATGGTGAGATGTTGGTGATGGTGGGTGGATGAGATGGGCTGCGGTGTGGTGGTGGTGGTGGTGGGTTGGCCTTGGAGTGTAGAGTATATGGGGGTGAGGGTGATGGTGAGATGTTGGTGACGGTCGGTGGATGAGGTGGGCTGCGGTGTGGTGGTGGTGGTGGTGGTGGGTTGGCCTTGGAGTGTAGAGTATGTGGGGGTGAGTGTGATGGTGAGATGTTGGTGATGGTGGGTGGATGAGGTGGGCTGTGGTGGTGTGGTGGTGGTGGTGGGTTGGCCTTGGCCTGTAGAGTATATGGGGGTGGATGTGATGGTGAGATGTTGGTGACGGTCGGTGGATGAGATGGGCTGTGGTGTGGTGGTGGTGGTGGTGGGTTGGCCTTGGCTTGTAGTGTATATGGGGGTGGATGTGATGGTGAGATGTTGGTGACGGTCGGTGGATGAGATGGGCTGTGGTGGTGTGGTGGTGGGTTGGCCTTGGCCTGTAGTGTATATGGGGGTGGATGTGATGGTGAGATGTTGGTGACGGTCGGTGGATGAGGTGGGCTGTGGTGTGGTGGTGGTGGGTTGGCCTTGGAGTGTAGTGTATATGGGGGTGAGGGTGATGGTGAGATGTTGGTGACGGTCGGTGGATGAGGTGGGCTGTGGTGTGGTGGTGGGTTGGCCTTGGCCTTTAGTGTATATGGGGGTGAGGGTGATGGTGAGATGTTGGTGACGGTCGGTGGATGAGATGGGCTATGGTGGTGTGTGGTGGTGGTGGTGGTGGGTTGGCCTTGGAGTGTAGAGTATGTGGCGGTGGATGTGATGATATGATGGTGGTTATGGTCGCTTACTGGGATGGGCTGTGGTATGAGGTTAGTGGATTGTCGGTAATATATATATATATATATATATACGATATTAAACAAATGGAAACTATATTTATAAAACAGCTTATGTATTGTATTTTGTCTGAGGAAGGCATACCATATTTTTAATATGATATCCCAGAAATATATATAACGAAATAAATATGGTTTTATAAATATAGTTTCCATTTGTTTAATATCGTATATCTACTCCAGAAACTGTTGAGTGCTTTTATATCAGTTATAAAATATTTACTCGTTGTAACCCAACAATCTTAAATAAAACTTTTGCATATATATATATATATATGTATATGCAAAAGTTTTATTTAAAATTGTTGGGTTACAACAAGTAAATATTTTATAACCGATATAAAGCACTCGACAAGTTTTTGGAGTAGATATACGATATTAAACAAATGGAAACTATATTTATAAAACCATATTTATTTCATTATACATATTTCAGGGATACCATATTAAAAATATGGCATGCCTTCGTCAGATAAAATACAATATATAAACAGTTTTATAAATAATTTTGACGTACCATACATATAAGCGACCATTAAGATAGGAGGCTGCTTGGTATGTATGGTACGTCAAAATTATTTATAAAACTGTTTATATATTGTATTTTATCTGACGAAGGCATGCCATATTTTTAATATGGTATCCCTGAAATATGTATAATGAAATAAATATGGTTTTATAAATATAGTTTCCATTTGTTTAATATCGTATATATATGTATATATATCACAGAAAAAAAGAGAATCAGTGTTGCAATTTTCAGAGTCAGGTTCGATCACCACATCGATCGTGCCTCGAGCTGGTCACCAGAGAAACGATTGTAATGTATCCAAAAAATTCCATTCGTCACAACACTGATTCTCTTTTTTCCTGTGATATCATACTCTGCTCTATGAGGGCATTGAGTGCTCATACGGCCTACTGCATACGGACGCTTTAAGCACCCAACATCAATTATATATACTAGCAGAAAAACGACCCTTCGGGTGGTTTTCTGCTAGCATGTGTAGTGTGTATATTGATATTATACGCAAGTATATATACATGTAGATATGATACATCAAATAAAATCGTAATTGATAATATATAATACATAGAAATTGAACGAAGACTGTGTTACACTGTCTTATGTAATCAGTAACCTAATCCATGATACATTAAAAACAGACGATATTATATATCTGCTAGCATGTGTAGTGTGTATATTGATATTATACAAAAGTATATATACATGTAGATATGATACATCAAAGAAAATCGTAATTGATAATATATAATATATAATATACATAGAAATTGAACGAAGACTGTGTTACACTGTCTTATGTAATCAGTAACGTAATCCATGATACATTAAAAACAGACGATATTATATATCTGCTAGCATGTGTAGTGTGTATATTGATATTATACGCAAGTATATATGCATGTAGATATGATACATCAAATAAAATCGTAATTGATAATATATAATATACATAGAAATTGAACGAAGACGTTGTTACACTGTCTTATGTAATCAGTAACGTAATCCATGATACATTAAAAACAGACGATATTATATATCTGCTAGCATGTGTAGTGTGTATATTGATATTATACGCAAGTATATATACATGTAGATATGATACATCAAATAAAATCGTAATTGATAATATATAATACATAGAAATTGAACGAAGACGTTGTTACACTGTCTTATGTAATCAGTAACGTAATCCATGATACATTAAAAACAGACGATATTATATATCTGCTAGCATGTGTAGTGTGTATATTGATATTATACGCAAGTATATATACATGTAGATATGATACATCAAATAAAATCGTAATTGATAATATATAATATACATAGAAATTGAACGAAGACGTTGTTACACTGTCTTATGTAATCAGTAACGTAATCCATGATACATTAAAAACAGACGATATTATATATCTGCTAGCATGTGTAGTGTGTATATTGATATTATACGCAAGTATATATACATGTAGATATGATACATCAAATAAAATCGTAATTGATAATATATAATACATAGAAATTGAACGAAGACTGTGTTACGCTGTCTTATGTAATCAGTAACCTAATCCATGATACATTAAAAACAGACGATATTATATATCTGCTAGCATGTGTAGTGTGTATATTGATATTATACGCAAGTATATATACATGTAGATATGATACATCAAAGAAAATCGTAATTGATAATATATAATATATAATATACATAGAAATTGAACGAAGACTGTGTTACACTGTCTTATGTAATCAGTAACGTAATCCATGATACATTAAAAACAGACGATATTATATATCTGCTAGCATGTGTAGTGTGTATATTGATATTATACGCAAGTATATATACATGTAGATATGATACATCAAATAAAATCGTAATTGATAATATATAATACATAGAAATTGAACGAAGACTGTGTTACACTGTCTTATGTAATCAGTAACCTAATCCATGATACATTAAAAACAGACGATATTATATATCTGCTAGCATGTGTAGTGTGTATATTGATATTATACAAAAGTATATATACATGTAGATATGATACATCAAATAAAATCGTAATTGATAATATATAATATATAATATACATAGAAATTGAACGAAGACTGTGTTACACTGTCTTATGTAATCAGTAACGTAATCCATGATACATTAAAAACAGACGATATTATATATCTGCTAGCATGTGTAGTGTGTATATTGATATTATACGCAAGTATATATGCATGTAGATATGATACATCAAATAAAATCGTAATTGATAATATATAATATATAATATACATAGAAATTGAACGAAGACTGTGTTACACTGTCTTATGTAATCAGTAACGTAATCCATGGTACATTAAAAAAAGACAATATTATATATAAACTGCATTAGGAGAAAATTAGTGACGGAAATATATGAATGTTTATTTAAGCGATCGCTAACCGGAAGTGTTGACATTTGAAAATTTTAAAGAAGTGAATCTTAAAATAAGCAACACAATTATTTATATTTAATCAAGAATAAAGAAATTTAGTATATAAATTTATTATTTATTCGGCATACGTCAAGACGGGCGGTCTCAAAAGTGAAACTAATTTTTGTCAGATACGATTATGAATTTGTTTGTTTTTTTAATAGTGAAAGTATAATGCAGACACACCCAATTGTATGGATTTCTTAATATATATATATGTGTGGGTGTGTATATGTGTGTATATATATATGTGTGGGTGTGTATATGTGTGTATATATATGTGTGTGTGTATGTATATATATATATATATGTGTGTTTGTATATATATAAATATGTGTGTTTGTATATATATAAATATGTGTGTTTGTATATATATATATATGTTTGTGTCATCATCATCGTTTAACGTCTATCTTCCACGCAAGCATGGGTTTAGACGTATATATATGTTTGTGTGTATATATGTGTTTGTGTGTATATATGTGTGTTTGTGTGTATATATATGTGTCTGTATATATATATGTGTATGTATATATATATTTATGTACACATACACATTTGTATGAATTTGTAGATGTATATATATATGCATGTGGCATAACAAATTCATACAAATGTGAATGTGTGCATAAATATATATATACATACATATATATATATATATATAGACACATTATATACACACAAAATTAGTTTCACTTTTGAGACCGCCCGTCTTGACGTATGCCTATTTATTCAAAGTAATCCAACTTATTTTACAAACGGGATAAAAAAAATATATTCTGAACGCAGTCCCGCATTCCTTACTTTATTATAGTTTATATATATTGGCAGTATCGGTAGAGGGTCGGACGCCATGCTTTCCAGCATAGTTACGTCCCGGTTTCTGATTCAGGTACAAGGCCAGCAATCGTATTTTTCTTGGAGGGGTGGTTGTCAACTAGATCGACCCCAGTGCATTACAGGTACTTTATTTTGTCAACCCCGTAAGGATGAAAGGTGAAGTTAAACTCGGCGGGATTTGAACTCAGAATGTAAAGGGACGTAACTCTATGGTGTCTTGTGCATGTGCCGATTACTGTCAATCTACTGCCCTTAATTAGAATTTAATAATAATTGTTTCTACTTCTGGCACAAGGCCAGCAATTACACCAGTGCATTACTGGTACTATATTTTATTGACCCCGTAAGGATGCAAAGTTAACCTCGGCGGGATTTGAACTTTAATAATAATTAATAATAATATTAAATGAGCAATGCGCTAAAATCAACCTAAATTATGTGTAGAATTTAAAAATACTGAAAAAAAATCATCTCACATTAATAAATAAATAGACTTACTAGTAAATAAACACTGAAAAGCTATTTAAATCTACGTAAAACTCGCCATTTTCCCCACTGTAATTAATATTATTTTACTTTGATTTTTGTTAGTTTTTCGGTATTTTTTAAATAAAAAATTTGTTAATGATGTATAAAAAAGAAAATAGGTTGTGTAAAAAAGAAATTTCAGTGAAATCGATATAATTTATCGGAATATATTTAATAATATTGATGATGTACTGTTGGTAGTCTTGTATATAATTTTACATTTCAGTAAATTTTTATCATAGCGGGATATATTTAAAGTAGGTTTACATATGAAAATATATTTTTTTATCTAATAAAAAGATATTTAAGATAAAATACATGGATCCTAGAAAAACTTTCAATGAAATACTAACTATTTATCAAAGTATATTTGATAAAAATGTTGATGATGTTGCTTCAGTTTATCGGGTTTACCCTTCAAAATGTTTATCATTGGGGGATATTTTCGTAGTAAATTTAAAGTTTAAAAAATGTTTATATAATAAAAACATATTTTAAATAAAATATATAGATCGTAGAACAATTTTCAATGAGATTATAAACAATTTAAAACAGTATATATATATTGTTGATGTTGTCATTATTGTCGTTCCAGATTCAAATGTTTACCCTTCAAATGTTTATCATTGAGAAATAATTTCCAAATAAATGTCAAAGAAAAATATTATTTTTATATTAAAAAAAGGTATTTAAAACAAAGTAGAGATCATGGAATATATTTCAATGAAATTATATAAATTAATCACAGTATTAAACGATATTTGTTATTTTCCCTCGTCTATACAATTTTACATTTGATTAAATGTCGTCACTGCGGGATACTTTTCAAAGAAAAAACATTATTTTTATATTATAAAAAGATAGTTAAAATAAAATACATAGATTTCAATGAAATTATATAAAGATATCACAATATATTTGACAATAATATTGGTGTTATTGTAACTTGTAATGGTTGAAATTTCTCATTTTTTAACCTGTTAGGTATGTGTTAGAGACGAAATTTTAAAATATAATTTTCAAAGCAAAGAAATAAATCTTACATTATAAAAAATATGTGTAAAATAACATATATACACCAGAGAAGATATTTCAATGGAATTTCAGTAATATATCACAGTCTGTTTCATATAAAAACATCGATTACTTGGTAGCATATTCGAGACATATTTGCTAGCAGACATATTTGTTATTAGCAGCAAGCAGATAATAATTAGGAGAGACGGAAGGTGAATGGCGGAAGCGTTAGAGACAGATGCTTTGAAGCATTTAATCCCGGTTGTTATGGGTTCAAACCCTGCCAACGTCGACATTGTCTTTCATTCTTTCGAGAAAGATTGATAAAATAGAATATCTGCCATATATTGGGGTCGTTGTGATCGACATTAGAGATGTAGAGAAAATAATTGCCAGAATGTAGTCTCATACATTTGCATTCTGAGTTCAAATCCCACCGAGGTCAATTTTGTTTTTCTGTCTTTTAAGGGTAACGATAATATAAGGTACCAGTCATGTACTGGGCTTCATTTAATCGACTTTCTCTTCTCTTCCAAATTGCTAGCAGTGTGCCTAAAATACGAATCATTATTTTTTGTTCTAGTTCAAATCCCGCCATGGTTAACTTTGCCTTTCATCCTTACGGGGTCGATAAAATAAAGTACAGTAATACACTGGGTAATTGCTGGCCTTGTGCCAAATGTAGAAACAATTGTTACGGGGTCGATAAAATAAAGTACAGTAATACACTGGGTAATTGCTGGCCTTGTGCCAAAAGTAGAAACAATTATTTTCTGTTCTATAAATATAATTAGCTCGTCAAATATGAAATTTGTAGAAATTTGTATAAAAACAACAAATTTCATACTTGACGACCAAATATCATCATCATCATCATCATCATCATCATCATCATCATCATCATCATCACCGTTTTACGCCCATTTTTCCATGCTTCCGGGTGGAGAACCAAATATAGCCCGGATAGGCCACGCCATACCTTGCTGCAACTGGTCTGTAAATTTAGCCGGGTTTTTTTTTTTTTAGCTGGATGCCCTTCCTAACGCCAACCACATCTACTGTGTGTGTGGAAGTGGTAGAAACCAGTTAGACCATTACTCACCAGAGTACTCAATATTTGGTGGAGTAGAGTGGGTAATTTGAAAAGTATGAACAATTTGGTCCTGAAATTTTCATATATATTATGTGTTAGGTAATTCCAAAGAAAAGGCAAAGGAAAAAAGAGTGCTCTATGTACAGAACAGAGCTATTTACTTAGAAAGTGAACAACACAATATATAACTACTCCATTACCAAAGGTTTTATTTATATATATTATCATCATCATCATCGTTTTAATGGCCATGTTCATTGGATAATGTAGCCCTAGATAGACTGTGTCTGTATATAAGACAGGACACATTAGATAATGTAGTCCTAGATACACTGTGTCTGTATATAAGACAGGATACATTAGATAATGTAGTCCTAGATAGACTGTGTCTGTATATAAGACAGGACACATTAGATAATGTAGTCCTAGATAGACTGTGTCTGTATATAAGACAGGACACATTAGATAATGTAGTCCTAGATAGACTGTGTCTGTATATAAGACAGGACACATTAGATAATGTATTCCTAGATACACTGCGTCTGTATATAAGACAGGACACATTAGATCATGTAGTCCTAGGTACACTGTGTCTGTATATAAGACAGAATACATTAGATAATGTAGTCCTAGATAGACTGAGTCTGAATATAAGACAGGACACATTAGATAATGTAGTCTTAGGTAGACTGTGTCTGTATAAAAGATAGGACACATTAGATCATGTAGTCCTAGGTACACTGTGTCTGTATATAAGACAGGACACATTAGATAATGTAGTCCTAGGTACACTGTGTCTGTATATAAGACAGGACACATTAGATAATGTAGTCTTAGGTAGACTGTGTCTGTATAAAAGATAGAACACATTAGATCATGTAGTCCTAGGTACACTGTGTCTGTATATAAGACAGGACACATTAGATAATGTAGTCCTAGGTACACTGTGTCTGTATATAAGACAGGACACATTAGATAATGTAGTCCTAGATATACTTTATCTGTATATAAGACAGGACACATTAAATAATGTAGTCCTAGATAGACTGTGTCTGTATATAAGACAGGACATTAGATAATGTAGTCCTAGATAGACTGTGTCTGTATATAAGACAGGAAACATTAGATAATGTAGTCCTAGATAGACTGTGTCTGTATATAAGACAGGACACATTAGATAATGTATTCCTAGATACACTGTGTCTGTATATAAGACAGGACACATTAGATAATGTAGTCCTAGATACACTGTGTCTGTATATAAGACAGGACATTAGATAATGTAGTCCTAGATAGACTGTGTCTGTATATAAGACAGGAAACATTAGATAATGTAGTCCTAGATAGACTGTGTCTGTATATAAGACAGGACACATTAGATAATGTATTCCTAGATACACTGTGTCTGTATATAAGACAGGACACATTAGATCATGTAGTCCTAGGTACACTGTGTCTGTATATAAGACAGGACACATTAGATAATGTAGTCCTAGGTACACTGTGTCTGTATATAAGACAGGACACATTAGATAATGTAGTCCTAGATAGACTGTGTCTGTATATAAGACAGGACACATTAGATAATGTAATCCTAGATAGACTGTGTCTGTATATAAGACAGGACACATTAGATAATGTAGTCCTAGATAGACTGTGTCTGTATATAAGAGAGGACACATTAGATAATGTAGTCCTAGATACACTGTGTCTGTATATAAGACAGGACACATTAGATAATGTAGTCCTAGATACACTGTGTCTGCATATAAGACAGGACACATTAGATAATGTAGTCCTAGATACTCTGTGACTGAATAAAAGATAGAACACATTAGATAATGTAGTCCTAGATAGACTGTGTCTGTATATAAGACAGGACACATTAGATAATGTAGTCCTAGATACACTGTGTCTGCATATAAGACAGGACACATTAGATAATGTAGTCCTAGATACTCTGTGACTGAATAAAAGATAGAACACATTAGATAATGTAGTCCTAGATATACTGTGTCTGTATATAAGACAGGACACATTAGATAATGTAGTCCTAGATACACTGTGTCTGTATATAAGACAGGACACATTAGATAATGTAGTCCTAGATACACTGTGTGAATAAAAAAAGACAGGGTGGTCAAGGCTAGAATACCTTTGATCATAAACCACTCTTCATTATCAGGACTGACCGGGGGTTAAAAAAATGTAGAGTTATCTCCCTTTCTGAAACCAACACTTCTCTCGGAAAGAGAGAGAAAGTTAGTCGAACTTCATCACATTGCGGATTCAGGAAGACAGGCAAGTATATTTATTTATATATGTATATATATATTTATATACACACATACATACATTCATATATATACACACACATATATATATATATACACACGCAGGTACATTCATATATACAGAGTTTTCCCCCAAAATGTATACATACGTTGATTACTCGTACAATCAATATTTCTTAGAATGAACAGCCTTTTTGTATACATTTTTGGGGACACCTTTTATATAAATATATATATATATAAATCTTAGCCGATGCATATATTAATATATACATCGGCTAAGATATATATATACATGTATATATATATACATACATGTATATATATATACATGTATATATATATATATACATGTATATATATATACATGTATATATATATATATATATATATATACATGTATATATATATATATACATGTATATATATATATACATGTATATATATATATACATATATATATACATGTATATATATATATATTATATATATTTATATACATCGGCTAAGCTTTATGATTGTTGTATTATGAATGAAATCGTTCTTGTCCCGTAGAAGCCATTTCTATATTAATCTTGATATATATATATGTTTCTGTGTGTGTATATATGTATATATATATATATATATATATATATACATATATATATATATGTGTGTGTGGGTGTATATGCGTGTATCTTCACAAATCTATGTCCGAGTATATATATTAACATATAAGCATACATATAATTACGTATATCTCCACACGCGCACACACACACACATATATATATATATATAGGCGTTTATAGACAACGGGATACGCATATAAACACACACACACATATATATATATATACACGTATATATATATATCTACACGCAGATATATATGTATACCCACTCACATGGATATATATATATATGCACACGTACACACATACACACCTATATATATATATATATAATATATATATATAAAATCATCATCGTTTAACGTCCATCTTCGACGCTATCATGGGTTGATATATATATATATATATATAGGAACAAGTAAGACCCCGACGGCTGAGCTCAAGCCGTTTCGACGGCTAATACAGTACAGAATTAGCCGTCGAAACGGCTTGAGCTCAGCCGTCGGGGTCTTACTTGTTCCTATTACCCACTCTTCTACCCTAAGTATTGAGTACTTTGGTGCGTTATGGTCCACTTGGTTCCTTACCACAACTCCTTCGTTATATATATATATATATATATATATATATATATATATATCGAAGGAGCAAGCAGGAGAAAGCTCTCAACACTCGTAGTTTGTAGTTATGACGGAGATTCAGTATAAAAATAACAATTGTTTCTACGTTAGGCCAGCAATTACTCCAGTGTATTACTGGTACTTTATTTTGTCAACCCTGTAATAATTGTTTCTACTTTTGGCACAAGGCCAGCAATTACTCCAGTGTATTACTGGTACTTTATTTTATCGACCCCGTAAGGATGAAAGGCAAAGTTAACCTCGGCGGGATTTGAACTCAAACCGTAAAGCATGGCGTCCGACTCTCCACCGATACTGCCAATCCACTGCCCTTAACAAAAATAATAATGGTTTCTTATATAGGCATAAGGCCAGTAATTTGGGGGGAGGGGAAAGTCGATTAAATCGACCCCAGTGCGTGACTGGTACTTTATTCACATTATTTTATATATACTATATGGTACTTTATTTTATCGACCCCATAAGGATGAAAGGCAAAGTTAACCTCGGCAGGATTTGAGCTCAGACCATAAAGAGCCGTAACTCTATGCTGCAAAGCATGGCGTCCGACCCTCTACCGATACTGCCAATCCACCGCCCTTAATAACAAAAATAATAATTGTTTCTACTTTAGGCACAAGGCCAGCAATAACCCAGTTCATTACTGGTACTTTATTTTATCGACCCCGTACGGATGAAAGGCAAAGTGAACCTCGAATAATGCTGATGTTACATGAATCGTTTATTCATTATAATTATTTCAACGGTTCTCTTATGCAATCAAGATGTAATTCATGCATTTGTTGTTGTTATGAGAACGGTATCCTCAGATGAAAAATCCGACTTAGTGATATGCTGCCGGCAGGAAAAACACGCAAGTCCTTCTGCTCTTGTATGCAGCAGACATATGAGTTCCTGAAAAGATCTCCCAGCTGCCGTGTTTACTGGTGTAAAGTGCTATCCAGGTGCCAATTAGCGAAATCGGGATTCACGCATCCCCCATTCATCATTATCATCATCATCACTGTTTTACGTCCATTCTTCCACGCTAGCATGGGTTAGACGGGTTGTCCTGTTGTGGGCAGTGCCCAGTCGGCTGACTTGTCTTGCTCATACGGGAACTGATTCTGGCTTGATTTCTACAGCTGGATGCCCTTCCTAACACCAACCTCATTTACAGTGAGTGCTGGGTGCTTTTTTGCCGTGGCACCTCCACGACCACTTTACAGTGTGGGCTGGGTGCTTTTTTACTGTGGCACCTCCACGACCACTTTACAGTGTGGGCTGGGTGCTTTTTTACTGTGGCACATTCACGACCACTTTACAGTGTGGGCTGGGTGCTTTTTTACTGTGGCACATTCACGACCACTTTACAGTGTGGGCTGGGTGCTTTTTTGTGATGACACATCCATGACCACTTTACAGTGTGGACTGGGTGATTTTTGTTGTGACACCTACATGACCACTCTACAGTGTGGACTGGGTGATTTTTGTTGTGACACCTACACGACCACTCTACAGTGTGGACTGGGTGATTTTTGTTGTGACACCTACATGACCACTTTACAGTGTGGACTGGGTGCTTTTTTACTGTGGCACATTCACGACCACTTAACAGTGAGGACTGGGTGCTTTTTTTCCGTGGTGTGTACATGTCCACTTTACAGTGTGGACTGGGTGCTTTTTTGTGATGACACATCCATGACCACTTTACAGTGTGGACTGGGTGATTTTTGTTGTGACACCTACATGACCACTCTACAGTGTGGACTGGGTGATTTTTGTTGTGACACCTACATGACCACTTTACAGTGTGGACTGGGTGATTTTTGTTGTGACACCTACATGACCACTTTACAGCGTGGACTGGGTGCTTTTTGTCATAACACCTACACGACCACTTTACAGTGTGGACTGGGTGCTTTTTGTTGTGACACCTACACGACCACTTTACAGTGTGGACTGGGTCCTTTTTGTTGTGACACCTACATGACCACTTTACAGTGTGGACTGGGTGTATTTTTGTTGTGACACCTACATGACCACTTTACAGAGTGGACTGGGTGCTTTTTGTCATGACACCTACACGACCACTTTACAGAGTGGACTGGGTGCTTTTTGTAATGACACCTACATGACCACTTTACAGAGTGGACTGGGTGCTTTTTGTAATGACACCTACACAACCACTTTACAGAGTGGACTGGGTGCTTTTTGTAATGACACCTACACAACCAACAATCAACAAAATTGACTGAGGAAGGCCAGTCAAGCCTGAAATACAGAGACTGTTGTCCCACTTGCTTCTGCTGGATACCACCAGAGGGCGTTACCCCCGGTGTTTGTATAGCTACGGCTTCCTAAAACCGTGTTTCTTTAGAAATTCGAAATTTCTATACATAGTTATATATAGCTATGCTTGAAGTGAAATACTATTTCTATATATCATCATCATCACCGTTTTACGTCCGTTCTTCCACGCTAGCATGGGTTAGACGGGTTGTCCTGATGTGGGCAGTGTCTGGTCGGCTGACCATGCCTTGCTCATACAGGAACTGATTTTGGCTTGATTTCTACAGCTGGATGCCCTTCCTAACACCAACCTCATTTACAGTGAGTGCTGGGTACTTTTTCGTGGCGCCTACACGTCCACTTTACAGTGAGTGCTGGGTGCTTTTTTGCCGTGGCACCTCCACGACCACCTTGCAGTGGGGGGCGTGGGGGCATATTGTCTATATGCTTCAGCTTGTACCCATGGGAGGTCGGGTACTTTGTATTACTGCGTGACGCCAGAGGGCACGGTCGTGTGTCATCGCCTTTGAGAGGTGTAATTGGGTAAGGTCGGCTTTTATCACCTCATCCCAGGTCATCTTGGGTCTCCCCACTCCGCGGTTTCCATCAACTTCTAGTGCTCTGCATAAATACATATATATATATATACATGCACATACAAGCACACACATATATCATCATCATCGTTTTTACGTCTGTTTTTGCCATACTTGCATGGGCTGGACAGGTCCTTCTCAGCACAGCATCTCTTCACACGTCACAATCCTTCATCATCACCTCAGTGAGTCTCAGTGATTTGAACTCAGCTCTCACCACCTCTACCCAGGTCTTCCTTGGTCTACCTCTACTGAGGTCAGCTCTCACCACCTCTGCCCAGGTCTTCCTTGGTCTACCTCTACTGAGGTGAGCTCTCACCACCTCTGCCTTGGTCTACCTCTACTGAGGTCAGCTCTTACCACCTCTTCCCAGGCCTTCCTTGGTCTATCTCTACTGAGGTCAGCTCTCACCACCTCTACCCAGGTCTTCCTTGGTCTACCTCTACTGAGGTCAGCTCTCACCACCTCTACCCAGGTCTTCCTTGGTCTACCTCTACTGAGGTCAGCTCTCACCACCTCTGCCCAGGTCTTCCTTGGTCTACCTCTACTGAGGTCAACTCTCACCACCTCTGCCCAGGTCTTCCTTGGTCTACCTCTACTGAGGTCAGCTCTCACCACCTCTGCCCAGGTCTTCCTTGGTCTACCTCTACTGAGGTCAGCTCTCACCACCTCTGCCCAGGTCTTCCTTGGTCTACCTCTACTGAGGTCAGCTCTCACCACCTCTACCCAGGTCTTCCTTGGTCTACCTCTACTGCAGTTTCCTTCCACTGGGATATCCTGAGACCTCTTCAACCAAAGATTATTGTCCATGCACGTCACATGTCCATACCAATACAGTCTTCTCTCCTACACACCACCTCGGCTTCCCCTTAACCCCTTAGCATTAGATATTATGTGAAGTAAAGCCTTTACTGTGACAATACAATAGTATATATAGAGTAATGTAAATGTTATGTGAGATATTATGTGAGGTAAAGCCTTTACTGTGAAAATACAATGGTATATATAGAGTAATGTAAAGATTATGTGAGGTAAAGCCTTTACTGTGAAAATACAATGGTATATATAGAGTAATGTAAAGATTATGTGAGGTAAAGCCTTTACTGTGAAAATACAATGGTATATATAGAGTAATGTAAATGTTATGTGAGATATTATGTGAGGTAAAGCCTTTACTGTGAAAATATAATAGTATATATAGAGTAATGTAAATGTTATGTGAGAAAGCCTTTACCATAAAATACAATAGTATATATAGAGTAATGTAAATGTTATGAGATTTTACCATGAAAATATAATAGTATATATAGAGTAATGTAAATGTTATGTGAGATATTATGTGAGGTAAAACCTTTACTGTGAAAATACAATAGTATATATAGAGTAATGTAAATGCTATGTGAGATATTATGTGAGGTAAAGCCTTTACTGTGAAAATACAATAGTATGTACAGAGTAATGTAAATGTTATGTGAGATATTATGTGAGGTAAAGCCTTTACTATGAAAATACAATAGTATATATAGAGTAATGTAAATGTTATGTGAGATATTATGTGAGGTAAAGCCTTTACTATGAAAATACAATAGTATATATAGAGTAATGTAAATGCTAACAGGTTAATCGACAGAGGAGATAGAAAGATCTTAACACCTGTGCTATGATGCTAAAGGGTTAAGTGTCTTTACATTCTCTTTAAAGGGTTAAGGGTCTTTCAATTCTCTTTAAAGGGCTAAGGGTTTTTAGATTCTTTTCAAAGGTTTAAGGGTCTTTAGATTGTGTTGCAAATGATTAGTTCATATACAGTGCTTCAAGCATACTTCAACATTTTATTATAAATATAAATATTTTTTTCCAGGTAAAGAAGAAAAAAAAGAATGTTTGAAACGAAGATGAAGATCTTGTCGAAAGACTCAGAATTGGAGAGAGAGTTAGCCAAAGCGGAAAACAGTCTGGTTATCGTGGATTTTTTTGATGAGAAAGAGTAAGGATTTTTTAAAAAAACATTTACTAATATAATATTTGTCCATTACACACTAGAGATGAAGGAAGGGGTGATTATGTCGACTGAGGAAAGAAGGGGTGATTGTGTTGACTATGATTCAATGTTATCTGAGAATTAGGTGAGATAAAGCCTTTACCATGAAAAGATAATAGTATATATAGAGTAATGTAAATGTTATGTGAGGTAAACCCTTACTGTGAAAATACAATAGTGTATATAGAGTAATGTAAATGTTATGTGAGGTAAAGCCTTTACTGTGAAAATACAATACTATATATAGAGTAATGTAAATGTTATGTGAGGTAAAGCCTTTACTGTGAAAATACAATACTATATATAGAGTAATGTGAATGTTATGTGAGGTAAAGCCTTTACTGTGAAAATACAATAGTATATATATAGAGTAATGTAAATGTTATGAGATTTTATGTGAGGTAAAGCCTTTACTGTGAAAATACAATAGTATATATAGAGTAATGTCAATGTTATGTGAGGTAAAGCCTTTACCATAAAATACAATAGTATATATAGAGTAATGTAAATGCTATGTGAGATATTATGTGAGGTAAAGCCTTTACTGTGAAAATACAATAGTATATATAGAGTAATGTAAATGTTATGTGAGATATTATGTGAGGTAAAGCCTTTACTGTGAAAATACAATAGTATGTACAGAGTAATGTAATTGTTATGTGAGGTAAAGCCTTTACTGTGAAAATACAATAGTATGTACAGAGTAATGTAAATGTTATGTGAGGTAAAGCCTTTACCATAAAATACAATAGTATATATAGAGTAATGTAAATGTTATGAGATTTTATGTGAGGTAAAGCCTTTACTGTGAAAATACAATAGTATATATAGAGTAATGTCAATGTTATGTGAGGTAAAGCCTTTACTGTGAAAATACAATAGTATATATAGAGTAATGTAAATGTTATGTGAGATATTATGTGAGGTAAAGCCTTTACTGTTAAAATACAATAGTATATATAGAGTAATGTAAATGTTATGTGAGATATTGTGAGGTAAAGCCTTTACTGTGAAAATACAATAGTATATATAGAGTGAGGTAAAGCCTTTACTGTGAAAATACAATAGTATATATAGAGTAATGTAAATGTTATGTGAGATATTATGTGAGGTAAAGCCTTTACTGTGAAAATACAATAGTATATATAGAGTAATGTAAATGTTATGTGAGATATTACGTGAGGTAAAGCCTTTACTGTGAAAATACAATAGTATGTACAGAGTAATGTAAATGTTATGTGAGATATTACGTGAGGTAAAGCCTTTACTGTGAAAATACAATAGTATATATAGAGTAATGTAAATGTTATGTGAGATATTATGTGAGGTAAAGCCTTTACTGTGAAAATACAATAGTATATATAGAGTAATGTAAATGTTATGTGAGGTAAAGCCTTTACTGTGAAAATACAATAGTATATATAGAGTAATGTAAATGTTATGTGAGATATTATGTGAGGTAAAGCCTTTACTGTGAAAATACAATAGTATATATAGAGTAATGTAAATGTTATGTGAGATATTATGTGAGGTAAAGCCTTTACTGTGAAAATACAATAGTATATATAGAGTAATGTAAATGTTATGTGAGATATTATGTGAGGTAAAGCCTTTACTGTGAAAATACAATAGTATATATAGAGTAATGTAAATGTTATGTGAGATATTATGTGAGGTAAAGCCTTTACTGTGAAAATACAATAGTATATATAGAGTAATGTAAATGTTATGTGAGATATTATGTGAGGTAAAGCCTTTACTGTGAAAATACAATAGTATATATAGAGTAATGTAAATGTTATGTGAGATATTATGTGAGGTAAAGCCTTTACTGTGAAAATACAATAGTATATATAGAGTAATGTAAATGTTATGTGAGATATTATGTGAGGTAAAGCCTTTACTGTGAAAATACAATAGTATATATAGAGTAATGTAAATGTTATGTGAGATATTATGTGAGGTAAAGCCTTTACTGTGAAAATACAATAGTATATATAGAGTAATGTAAATGTTATGTGAGATATTATGTGAGGTAAAGCCTTTACTGTGAAAATACAATAGTATGTACAGAGTAATGTAAATGTTATGTGAGATATTATGTGAGGTAAAGCCTTTACTGTGAAAATACAATAGTATATATAGAGTAATGTAAATGTTATGTGAGATATTATGTGAGGTAAAGCCTTTACTGTGAAAATACGATAGTATATGTAGAGTAGTAGAGTAATGTAAATGATAAAGGATTAAGATGGTGTTTGGAACATAACTTAACAAACGTTCATATTTATTTCAGTTCACATAAGACTGACACAATGAGTGGAACATTTGAGTTGATGGGCGAGGAATTCAAGGATGTTATTTTCATCAGAGCTGAGAAATCGAAACTAACTGTAAGTTATCTACAATAACCTTGGGTGTATATTTGGTTAGGAGGTGCCTACTGACTGTAGGTTTAACTTTGCATGTAAGGCAAGGCTGGTCTTTCGTATTACTGCGTGGCGCAGGGAAGCAGACAGAGAGGGCGACCCAATATGAACTGGCGCCAGACAGTTGAGAGGGACCTGCGAGCGACAAACAGACAATGACCGAACGCGATGGAACACCACGGTTGCCTCATGCGTCACAAGACGCGAGAGCTTCTGAACGTGAGTACTCCGTAAGGGTTGTGTGGCTGGGTGGGAGTGGAAAGATGAAGTACGGGTAGTGGGTTTGGGTGTATATTTGGTTAGGAGGTGCCTACTGACTGTAGGTTTAACTTTGTACGTAAGGCAAGGCTGGTCTTTCGTATTACTGCGTGGCGCCAAAAGTTTCAATCCAGTGACATTGTCTTAGAGAGGTGTAAGTGTGCGAGGGCGGATATTATCATGGGGTCCCAGGTTTTTCTGGGTCTGCCTACTCCGTCTCTTTTACCATCTGCAAGCGACACATGGGCTGGTTTGGACACACTCTGAGACTTCCCCCCGGGGAGACTGGCGAAACAAGTACTTAAATGGAGCCCGCCGCAGGGAAGCAGAGGTGTAAGTGTGCGAGGGCGGATATTATCATGGGGTCCCAGGTTTTTCTGGGTCTGCCTACTCCGTCTCTTTTACCATCTGCAAGCGACACATGGGCTGGTTTGGACACACTCTGAGACTTCCCCCCGGTGAGACTGGCGAACCAAGTACTTAAATTGACCCTTCCCCCGCAGGGAAGCAGACGAAGAGGGACGGCCCAATATGACCTGGCGCCAGACAGTTGAGAGGGACCTGCGAGCGACAAACAGACAATGACCGAACGCGATGGAACACCACGGTTGCATCGTGCGTCACAAGACGCGAGAGCTTCTGAGCGTGAGTACTCCGTAAGGGTTGTGTGGCTGGGTGGGAGTGGAAGGATGAAGTACGGGTAGTGGGTTTGGGTGTATATTTGGTTAGGAGGTGCCTACTGACTGTAGGTTTAACTTTGCATGTAAGAGAAGGCTGGTCTTCTTGATCCCGTCACATTGTATTATAGTTGTATATTTTTCTCGCCCTCTCCCTCTGCAGAAATCAACCAAGGAGTACAAAGTCGAGGAAGGGCGCACATGCGTGTTTATTCGCGAGAAAAAAGAAGTGATGCGGATGAAAGAAGACAGTATTGAGCTCCTCCGGACTAATATCAAGGTCCTGGAACGGAAATATGCGGAGAAGGACATCAACCCTCTTGTGAAGGGCTATGTAAGTTGTGGTGGTGGTGGTGGTGTGGTGGTGGTGGTGGTGTGTTAGTGGTGAATGTGGTGGTGGTGGTGTGTTGGTGGTGAATGTGGTTGTGGTGGTGTGTTGGTGGTGAATGTGGTTGTGGTGGTGTGGTGGTGGTGGTGGTGTGTTAGTGGTGAATGTGGTGGTGGTGGTGAATGTGGTTGTGGTGGTGTGTTAGTGGTGAATGTGGTGGTGGTGGTGGTGGTGGTGTGTTAGTGGTGAATGTGGTGGTGGTGGTGTGTTAGTGGTGAATGTGGTGGTGGTGGTGTGTTAGTGGTGAATGTGGTGGTGGTGGTGTGTTAGTGGGGAATGTGGTGGTGGTGGTGGTGGTGGTGTGTTGGTGGTGAATGTGGTGGTGTGTTAGTGGGGAATGTGGTGGTGGTGGTGTGTTGGTGGGGAATGTGGTGGTGGTGTGTTGGTGGTGTGGTGGTGGTGAATGTGGTGGTGGTGGTGTGTTAGTGGTGAATGTGGTGGTGGTGGTGGTGGTGGTGTGTTGGTGGTGGTGGTGTGTTAGTGGTGAATGTGGTGGTGGTGGTGTGTTAGTGGTGAATGTGGTGGTGGTGGTGTGTTAGTGGTGAATGTGGTGGTGTGTTGGTGGTGAATGTGGTGGTGGTGGTGTGTTAGTGGTGAATGTGGTGGTGGTGGTGTGTTAGTGGTGAATGTGGTGGCGGTGGTGTGTTAGTGGGGAATGTGGTGGTGGTGGTGTGTTAGTGGGGAATGTGGTGGTGGTGGTGTGTTAGTGGGGAATGTGGTGGTGTGTTGGTGGTGAATGTGGTGGTGGTGGTGTGTTAGTGGTGAATGTGGTGGTGGTGGTGTGTTAGTGGGGAATGTGGTGGTGGTGGTGTGTTAGTGGTGAATGTGGTGGTGTGTTGGTGGTGAATGTGGTGGTGGTGGTGTGTTAGTGGTGAATGTGGTGGTGGTGGTGTGTTAGTGGTGAATGTGGTGGTGGTGGTGTGTTAGTGGGGAATGTGGTGGTGGTGGTGGTGGTGGTGGTGGTGTGTTGGTGGGGAATGTGGTGGTGGTGGTGTGTTAGTGGTGAATGTGGTGGTGGTGGTGGTGGTGGTGTGTTAGTGGTGAATGTGGTGGTGTGTTGGTGGTGAATGTGGTGGTGGTGGTGTGTTAGTGGTGAATGTGGTGGTGGTGGTGTGTTAGTGGGGAATGTGGTGGTGGTGGTGTGTTGGTGGGGAATGTGGTGGTGGTGGTGTGTTAGTGGTGAATGTGGTGGTGGTGGTGGTGTGTTAGTGGTGAATGTGGTGGTGGTGGTGGTGTGTTAGTGGTGAATGTGGTGGTGGTGGTGTGTTGGTGGTGAATGTGGTTGTGGTGGTGTGGTGGTGGTGGTGGTGTGTTAGTGGTGAATGTGGTGGTGGTGGTGTGTTAGTGGTGAATGTGGTGGTGGTGGTGGTGGTGGTGTGTTAGTGGTGAATGTGGTGGTGGTGGTGTGTTGGTGGTGAATGTGGTGTGTTAGTGGTGAATGTGGTGGTGGTGGTGTGTTGTTGGTGAATGTGGTGGTGGTGGTGTGTTAGTGGTGAATGTGGTGGTGGTGTGTTAGTGGTGAATGTGGTGGTGGTGGTGGTGGTGTGTTAGTGGGGAATGTGGTGGTGGTGGTGTGTTAGTGGTGAATGTGGTGGTGGTGGTGTGTTTGTGGTGGTGGTGAATGTGGTGGTGGTGGTGTGTTAGTGGGGAATGTGGTGGTGGTGGTGTGTTGGTGGTGGTGGTGTGTTAGTGGTGAATGTGGTGGTGGTGGTGGTGGTGGTGTGTTAGTGGTGGTGGTGTGTTGGTGGTGGTGGTGTGTTAGTGGTGAATGTGGTGGTGTTGTGTTGGTGGTGGTGGTGTGTTAGTGGTGAATGTGGTGGTGGTGGTGTGTTAGTGGGGAATGTGGTGGTGGTGGTGTGTTAGTGGGGAATGTGGTGGTGGTGGTGTGTTAGTGGTGAATGTGGTGGTGGTGGTGTGTTGGTGGTGAATGTGGTTGTGGTGGTGTGTTGGTGGTGAATGTGGTGGTGGTGGTGTGTTGGTGGTGAATGTGGTGGTGGTGGTGTGTTAGTGGTGAATGTGGTTGTGGTGGTGGTGGTGTGTTAGTGGTGAATGTGGTGGTGGTGGTGTGTTAGTGGTGAATGTGGTGGTGGTGGTGTGTTGGTGGTGAATGTGGTTGTGGTGGTGTGTTGGTGGTGAATGTGGTTGTGGTGGTGTGTTGGTGGTGAATGTGGTGGTGGTGGTGTGTTAGTGGGGAATGTGGTGGTGTGTTGGTGGTGAATGTGGTGGTGGTGGTGTGTTAGTGGTGAATGTGGTGGTGGTGGTGTGTTAGTGGGGAATGTGGTGGTGGTGGTGTGTTAGTGGTGAATGTGGTGGTGGTGGTGTGTTAGTGGTGAATGTGGTGGTGTGTTGGTGGTGAATGTGGTGGTGGTGGTGTGTTAGTGGTGAATGTGGTGGTGGTGGTGTGTTAGTGGTGAATGTGGTGGTGGTGTGTTAGTGGGGAATGTGGTGGTGGTGGTGGTGTGTTGGTGGGGAATGTGGTGGTGGTGGTGGTGTGTTAGTGGGGAATGTGGTGGTGGTGGTGGTGGTGGTGTGTTAGTGGTGAATGTGGTGGTGGTGGTGGTGGTGGTGGTGGTGGTGGTGTGTTGGTGGGGAATGTGGTGGTGGTGTGTTAGTGGGGAATGTGGTGGTGGTGGTGTGTTAGTTGTGAATGTGGTGGTGGTGGTGTGTTAGTGGGGAATGTGGTGGTGGTGGTGGTGTGTTAGTGGTGAATGTGGTGGTGGTGGTGTGTTAGTGGTGAATGTGGTGGTGGTGGTGGTGGTGGTGCTGAATGTGGTTGTGGTGGTGGTGAATAGCTGTGGTGATAAGTGATGGTGGTGAATGTGGCTGTGGTGGTGGTTGTGGTGGTTGTTATAGGGATGATGGTGGTGGTGGTAATGATAACAATGATGATGATGATGGTGGTTGTGGTGATGGTGGCTACGGTAATGATTGCAATGGTGGTGGTGGTAGTGGTGATGTTGATGATAGTGATGGTGGTAGTGGTGGTGGTGATATCGATGATAGTGATGGTGGTAGTGGTGATGTTGATGATAGTGGTGGTGGTGATATCAAATGATGACAATGGTGGTGATGATGGTGACAACAGTCAAAAGCCGATGATGATGACGTATTTGTTTTGTTTCACTTCAGTGCAACCTGGAAAAGTTTATCAACAGGTCTTGTATGGAATGTCTGAATATGTCCAATTCCACAAAATTGGACGCCATCCTCAATCAGGACAACGAAATCCCCATCACGTCCTCTTGCGATGCACAGGTGAGGGCTATTGGGTAAAATACCCTGCCAGTTTCCTTTACCCTTTAGCATTTACATTACTCTATATATACTATTGTATTGTCACAGTAAAGGCTTTACCTCACATAATATCTCGCATAACATTTACATTACTCTATATATACTATTGTATGTTCACAGTACAGGCTTTACCTCACATAATACCTCACATAACATTTACATTACTCTATATATACTATTGTATTTTCACACTAAAGGCTTTACCTCACATAATATCTCACATAACATTTACATTACTCTATATATACTATTGTATTTTCACAGTAAAGGCTTTACCTCACATAATATCTCGCATAACATTTACATTTCTCTATATATACTATTGTATTTTCACAGTAAAAGCTTTACCTCGCATAATATCTCACATAGCATTTACATTACTCTATATATACTATTGTATTTTCACAGTAAAGGCTTTACCTCACATAACTTTTACATTACTCTATATATACTATTGTATTTTCCCAGTAAAGGCTTTACCTCACATAATATCTCACATAACATTTACATTACTCTATATATACTATTGTATTTTCACAGTAAAGGCTTTACCTCACATAATATCTCACATAGCATTTACATTACTCTATATATACTATTGTATTTTCACAGTAAAGGCTTTACCTCACATAACATTTACATTACTCTATATATACTATTGTATTTTCACAGTAAAGGCTTTACCTCACATAATATCTCACATAACATTTACATTACTCTATATATACTATTGTATTTTCACAGTAAAGGCTTTACCTCACATAATATCTCGCATAACATTTACATTACTCTATATATACTATTGTATTTTCACAGTAAAGGCTTTACCTCACATAATATCTCACATAACATTTACATTACTCTATATATACTATTGTATTGTCACAGTAAAGGCTTTACCTCACATAATATCTCACATAACATTTACATTACTCTATATATACTATTATATTTTCACAGTAAAGGCTTTACCTCAAATAACATTTACATTACTCTATATTTCTTATTGTAATTTCACAGTACAGTCAAATTTTTTTGTACATCTACTACATATGTAGTTTTCCTTACCTGTTAGTTTGCCTGCTATCCCACTACATCTCTTGTGTACTCAAGATCTGCAATGTGTCCATTTATTAAATTAACAAATACTCTTCTCTTTCCAGCTTCTTATTTATGTGAGCTTCAACCAGCCAGTTCGATTACACTCCATAAGCTTAAAGGAAATTAATGGTAAGTTGTTCTCATGGTTCAGTGGAGAAGTTCATAGACTGACTAAGATACTCTCTTGACCATACAGTTTAAAACTCTATATATAGTATTGTATTTTCACAGTAAAGGCTTTACCTCACATAATACCTCACATAACATTTACATTACTCTATATATACTATTGTATTTTCACAGTAAAGGCTTTACCTCACATAATACCTCACATAACATTTACATTACTCTATATATACTATTGTATTTTCACAGTAAAGGCTTTACCTCACATAATATCTCACATAACATTTACATTACTCTATATATACTATTGTATTGTCACAGTAAAGGCTTTACCTCACATAATACCTCACATAACATTTACATTACTCTATATATACTATTGTATTTTCACAGTAAAGGCTTTACCTCACATAATATCTCACATAACATTTACATTACTCTATATATACTATTGTATTTTCACAGTAAAGGCTTTACCTCACATAATATCTCACATAACATTTACATTACTCTATATATACTATTGTATTTTCACAGTAAAGGCTTTACCTCACATAATATCTCACATAACATTTACATTACTCTATATATACTATTGTATTTTCACAGTAAAGGCTTTACCTCACATAACATTTACATTACTCTATATCTAACGGGATAATAAAAAATATTCAGCTCACCGTCCCACACTCACCCTTTTATTATATAATAGACAATGCTTATGTATTTGTATCTATTTATATTTCCATACTGAAACATAAATGAGTTACCTCCCTTTGTGTGATGGACAAATACACATTGGGTATTATATATTACTAGATTGTTATTATGATCAACCGTTGAGGCCTAATGCCAAAAACAGAAATTATTATATTATTACCGTCATCACGTCAGCATAGAGTTACGGCCCTTTATGTTGTGAGTTCAAATCCCGCCGAGGTTTACTTTGCCTTTCATCCTCACGGGGTTGGAAAAATAAAGTACCAGTAATACACTGGAGTCGATCTAATCGACTTTCCCCCCCTCCCCTTCAAATTGCTGGCCTTGTGCCTATAGCAGAAAAAATTATTATCATTGTCATCATCATCATTAATATGACAAGCAGAAAACACCCCCTCGGGGGGTTTTCTGCTAGTATGTGTAGTGTTATATTGATATTATACGCAAGTATATATACATGTAGACATGATACATCATCATCGTTTTACGTCCACTTTTCCCTGCTTGCAAGGGTGGGACGGGAACTGATTCTGGCTTGATTTCTACAGCTGGATGCCCTTCCTAACACCAACCTCATTTACAGTGAGTGCTGGGTGCTTTCTTGCCGTGGCATCTCCACGTCTACTTTACAGTGAGTGCTGGGTGCTTTTTTGCCGGTGCACCTCCACGACCACTTTACAGTGAGTGCTGGGTGCTCTTTTTCCGTGGCGCCTCCACGACCACTTTACAGTGTGGGCTGGGTGCTTTTTTGCCGTGACCACTTTACAGTGGAATGATAGGGACACCTGCCCCTATCATCTCATTTCTACAGCTGAGTAAACTGGAGCAATGTGAAATAAAGTGTCTTGCTCAAGGAAACAACACATCACCCGGTCTGAGAATTGAACTCAGAACCTTTTGATTGCAAGGCCAATGCTCTAACCACTAAGCCATGTGCCTCCACCATGTGATACATCAAATAAAATCGAAATTGACAATAAACACAGAAATTGAAGAGAGACTGTGTTACACTGTCTTATGTAATTAGTAACGTAATCCATGATACATTAAATAAAGACGATATTATATATAAACTGCATTAGGAGAAAATTACTGACGGAAATATATGAATACTTATTTAAGCGATCGTTAACCGGAAGTGTTGACATTTGAAAATTTTAAAGAAGTGAATCTTTAAATAAGCAATAAAATATATTTAACCCTTTTGCATTTAAACCAGCCGTATCCGGCCAGAATTTTCTCATCTCTTTCTGTTCGAACCGGCAGTAACTGGCCACTCATACTGATGTTAAGGTATTGTTTTCGAAATAAATTATATCAAAATCTCATAGATTCGATATTATGTGCAATAATTTTGTGAATTAAGCGTTTACCATGAAAATATTATAATAAATCTTTATATATATATAAAAGCGAGGATGTGTGTGTGTCTGTGTACAACTTTGCATACTTAAGGCTTTTACAATTACCAACTGAATTTGACCAAATTTTCTGTGCCCGTTGCACTGGTCGCTAAGATTGTCACATCACAAACATTTTCCAAATCGACCCACGTTGAGCAATAAAAAATCAATATTAAAATTATCGGTAGCATAATTGATGTAAGGGAGATAACAAACTTTATTGGCAGAAATATAAGGAGGCACATGGCTTAGTGGTTAGAGCATTGGCCTTGCAATCGAAAGGTTGTGAGTTCAATTCTCAGACCGGGTGATGTGTTGTTCCCTTGAGCAAGACACTTTATTTCACATTGCTCCAGTTTACTCAGCTGTAGAAATGAGATGATAGGGACTGGGGTCCCTATCATTCCACTGCAAAGTGGTCGTGGAGGTGCCACGACAAAAAAGCACCCAGCACTCACTGTAAATGAGGTTGGTGTTAGGAAGGGCATCCAGCTGTAGAAATCAACCCAGAATCAGTTCCCATCCCACCCTTGCAAGCAGGGAAAAGCGGACGTAAAATGATGATGATATATATATATATATATATATATATATATATATATGGACAAGAATGAAACGAAATTTCATTTCTCACTCTTAGTACAGCTGCTACTTAAATGTAAGTAAGTATGTATACGTACATACATATATGTATACAGACATACAGTAGTATGTATATATATATGTACATATCGGTTTACCGAACATTTATTATAATGCTCAGTTTGTTTGTTTGTAAACAAACCGCCCGAATTATGCCGTCCAGTGTTCAAGCAACCATATTCGCCCTTTTGGTCGTGGAGGTGCCACGGCAAAAAAGCACCCAGCACTCACTGTAAATGAGGTTGGTGTTAGGAAGGGCATCCAGCTGTAGAAATCAAGCCAGAATAAGTTCCCGTCCCACCCTTGCAAGCAGGGAAAAAGCGTACGTAAAATGAAATGATGAATGATGATGATAAACATCAAATTCATTTGAAGATAAATCACTAATATTATTGTTTGTTTCTTGTTTATTCTTTGTTGCATTTCAAACCCCGGGCAACGCCGGGTAAATCTGCTAGTGTAGAATAATGTAAATGATAAAGGGTTAATAAAAAGCCACGAAATTTAGTAGATAAATTATGTAATATTCATTCATTATTTATTCAAAGTACGGCGGTGGATTGGCAGTATCGGTAGAGGGTCGGACGCCATGCTTTCCAGCATAGTTACGTCCCTTTACGATCTGAGTTCAAATCCCGCCGAGGTTGACTTTGCCTTTCATCCTTACAGGGTCGATAAAATAAAGTACCAGTAATGCACTGGGTAATTGCTGGCCTTGTGCCTAAAGTAGAAACAATTATTTATTCAAAGTAATCCAACTTATTTTACTAATGGGATAAAAAAATTATAAACCGTACGCAGTACCGCACTTCTTACTTTATTATAGTTTAGATAATTATCTGGTTTAATTAATTATTCAGAAAATGGCCCAAAGGATGTCGAATTGTTTATCAACCAACCGAGAGCCCTTGGCTTTGACCAGGCAGAAACTATGCGAGCTACTCAAGATCTGTTGTTGAATGCCAAGCAGGTGAAAACCGGTTCCCCTAATTTGCTTCAATATGTGAAGTTTCAAAACGTGCAGAACATAACGGTAATATTTAGTCATTCTTTTCTTTGCATTGCTTCTTTGACCCTATAGTCGTCATCGATTTCAATAACTGATCGCCTCTGTTGGGTCTGCTAGAGGTAGACTCTCTCTCTCTCTCT
Source organism: Eledone cirrhosa (assembly GCA_964016885.1). NCBI lineage: Eukaryota > Metazoa > Mollusca > Cephalopoda > Octopoda > Eledonidae > Eledone > Eledone cirrhosa. The sequence goes on along the minus strand of OZ024766.1, from coordinate 10,053,426 downwards.
CTCTCTCTCTCTCTCCCTCTCCCTCTCTCTCTCTCTCCCTCCCCCTCCCTCTCTCTCCCTCTCCCTCTCTCTCTCTCCCTCCCCCTCCCTCTCTCTCCCTCTCTCTCCCTCTCTCTCGCTCCCTCTTTCTCTCCCATTCATTCTCAAGATACACTAGTCTCTTCCATATACTATACCAATTCTGTTATTTCTGTTTACCTTTTATATACATACATCCAATTCTAATTCCTCATTCTTTCTTCTGATGAAGGACTAGAGTCCGAAACGTTAAGACCCTCTTCCTGCTATTTCAAGCGTTAAACTAATATATTCCTTCCATATACTGTACTGATTGTGTTATTTCTGTTTACCTTTTATATATATATATATCATCTCATTTCTTTTATATATATATATATATATCATCTCATTTCTACAGCTGAGTAAACTGGAGCAATGTGAAATAAAGTGTCTTGCTCAAGGACACAACACATCACCCGTTCTGAGAATTGAACTCACAATCTTATATATGTATGTATATATATATATGTGTGTGTGTGTGTGTGTTCCGGTTCTGAAAATGTATTGGTTTAAGTTGGTGTTGGAATGTAACTTAACAAAGGTTCATTGTGTGGTTTCAGCTTTTTCTCACTCAGTCTCTATCTATTTATCTACCTCTCTCTCTCTCTCTCTCACCATGTCTCACTCTCTCTCTCTCTCTGTCACCCTCACCCTCTCTATCTCTCCCTCAGTCTATCTCTCACTCTTAGTCTCTCTCTCTCACTCTCAGTCTCTCTCTCTCATTCTCAGTCTCTCTCTCTCTCTCTCAGTCTCTCTCTCTCACTCTCTCTCTCTCACTCTCAGTCTCTCTCTCTCACTCTCAGTCTCTCTCTCTCACTCTCTCTCTAAGTCACCCTTTATCTCTCACCCTCTCTATCTCACTCACTTAGTCACCCCCCCCTCTCGCTCTGTCACCCCCCCCCCCTCTCTCAGTCACCCTCTCAACCCTCTTTCTCTCTCTCCACAGATATTTGTCAGTAGTAACCAAGACAACTCTGCGGAAACCAATTTAACTTATCTGGGTTTCCATGGTCAAACCGTGAACAGTACGAACATGCAGGAATTCAAGCGGGTACGTCATATAATTTCTGTTATAACTACTTTACAGAGTGTACTGGGTGCATTTATTGTGTAGATCACCAACATCATCATATATCATCATTATCGCCGTTATCATTTTACATCCTCTTTTCCCTGTTTGCAAGGGCGGGACAGGTCCTGTTCAGCACAGCATCTCTCCGCTTGTCACGGTCCTTCGTCATCTCCTCCGTGAGCTTCAGCGATCTGAGGTCTGCTCTCACCACCTCCACCCATGTTTTTCGTGGTCTTCCTTCCACTGGGATTTCTTGGCACTTCTTTACCCAGCTGTCATCCTCCATGCACATCACATGTCCATACCATCTCAGTCTTCTCTCCCACACACCACAACTTATCCCTCTTATACACAGTTTCTCTCTCAACTCATCACATGTCCATACCATCACAGTCTTCTCTCCCACACACTACAACTTATCCCTCTTATACCCAGTTTCTCTCTCAACTCATCACATGTCCATACCATCACAGTCTTCTCTCCCACACACTACAACTTATCCCTCTTATACCCAGTTTCTCTCTCAACTCATCACATGTCCATACCATCTCAGTCTTCTCTCCCACATACCACAACTTATCCCTCTTATACACAGTTTCTCTCTCAACTTGTCCATGCTGGGTCGTTCATGCACATTGACACTGCACATCCAACGGAGCATGCTTGCTTCATTTCTCTCCAGCCTTAGCATATCCTCCGCAGTTGCTGCCCATGTCTCACCACCATGCAGCATCGCGCATCTCACAGAGGCATCATATAACCAGCCTTTCGTTCATAGGGGGAAACCCTTCTTCGTCAACAGAGGAAGCAGCTCCCTAAACTTCTTCCAATCTGTCCTAATTCTAGATAATATGGCCTCGGAGCATCCACCTCCCTTGCTAATCTGATCACCTAGGTACCGGAAGCTATCAACCACCTCTATAGATGCTACCTGTATTTGAAAAATATGTCTAACACTGCCACTTCTACAGTTCAAATTTCCCTGAACATCCACTGCATATGTAGTTTTCCCTTCCTGTTAGTTTGCCTGCTATCCCACTACACCTCTTGTGTACCCAAGATCTGCATTGTGTACATTTTATAGAATTTATGCCAACTCCTTGTCTACATATCGAACATAGCCATTTCCTTAATGGAATCAGAGTTTTGTCCTCTTTTCTACTCATCAACATCATATATACATATATATGATGGCTGCCCCCTCGTTATCGAGTATGACCATTGCACGATATTCCATTATTAATAATTATCAATTAATTCTATCGTGCAATGCCTGTGCATGTAGATATTTTTTAAAGTGAGGAAAGACTGTGCACTGAGCCAATCCCACTCTCTGAGAGACAGTAGCTATAACCCGAAAAGAAGAAAAGATCAACATCATTGGTAACTACTGAGCCGCAGGTTTTATATCGGAGTTATCCCAGTTTCCTGAGAATGCCCTGACAAAGGCTAGGGGTCCTTCATTCACAGTGGTTTAACCGCGCGATCGGGTATCCAGCCCAATTATTTCTATGTCTGTCCCCACGCATATACATACACATGTATACATGCATATACAAATATACATATAAACATATTTTAATATAAGGAACTGTTTCTTTGTTTTTATTAATTTATCTTGACTCTGTTTTCCTGTGAAAAGATCTCTTTTCGTGATATTTGGATTACATTGAGTTCTTCATACGGATTGGACACTACCGTATATTTTGGTAGATTTATCTACATATATATATATATATATACGGTTAAGGAGGGGGTTATAGTTCACTTGAAGCATTGTGTAATGAGGTATAAACGTTTGTATATGTATTATAAAGCCAAAACAATGCAGGTATGGACATAGAATAAAGAATACAAATGCAAAAGATATTGTTGACAATTAGTCTTTTACCTTAGATTTATTTAAATGTCCTTAATTTTCGAGATAATATCTCTTCTTCGGAGGGAAGTAAAGCGGTTAAACCAGTGTTCTAAATAGCTTGCCAAGTTCTGCTGACAGGAAATGGTATAGAGTATCTGTTCTATCTCTAATGTCAAAGAATTATGGTTAGGTGGATAAAGAGTAGTCTCCCTTTAAAAGGGTTTTTTTTTTTAATGTGCCTGTTTAAGTGTGTGGGAGAATGTATGAAGTATGTGAGTGTGTGTGAGTGAGAAGATATGTCTATACGTAAATGTGGGGGATAGATGTTATCTCGTGTTAGAACTGGTCTTTGTGTGTCAGAATAAGTGGAGGTGTAAGCATGTGTGTGTAAATATGGGGCTAGAAGCTCTATCAAGTTATAAATTGGGTGTTGAGTTCTAGTCTATTATTGATTGGGGGTTGTGTTTTGTCTATAATTAGTGCTTCCTTAATTCTAAGATTGCCGAGGTTTCTTTTCTTAGTTTCTATCCTAACTGTTATGGTTTTGTCAGTGTTTTTGCATTTAACTAGGTGTTTCTTAAATGAGGAAGCATTAGTATTGGGGTGTTCTTTTATTCTTATGTGGAGTGGTCTGGTGGTGCTACCTACGTAGAAGTTGCTGCATATATACATATTTACACATTTATGGATGGCCGTTGACTCTTATGAGTTCTTCTGCCCTTTGTCAGGTTTTGTTTCTTGTCCTGCAGGGTGTCCAAAGTCAGCCCCTTCACCATGTAAACTTGGTGGGGTTGCCGATTTAGTTGCCGACGACCCAACCATGCGACAGGCTGTACTGGGTTACATGTTACCAGTAGCACTCAAGTGTGACCAGACATACTATACATACATTCATGTATATATCGCTATTTCAGAGCACCAATCCTAATACCATATATATATAGGAAACAACACATCACCTGTTCAATTCCCAGACCGGGTGATGTGTTGTTTCCTTGAGCAAGACACTTTATTTCACATTGCTCCAGTTTACTCAGCTGTAGAAAGGAGATGATAGGAACTGAGGTCCCTATCATTCTACTGCAAAGTGGTCGTGGAGGTGCCATGGCAAAAAAGCACCCAGCACTCACTGTAAAGTGGTCGTGGAGGTGCCACGGCAAAAAAGCACCCAGCACTCACTGTAAAGTGGTCGTGGAGGTGCCACGGCAAAAAAGCACCCAGCACTCACTGTAAAGTGGTCGTGGAGGTGCCACGGCAAAAAAGCA
>OZ024766.1:10036668-10044168 GCA_964016885.1 Eledone cirrhosa | reverse complement strand
CTTGATTTCTACAGCTGGATGCCCTTCCTAACACCAACCTCATTTACAGTGAGTGCTGGGTGCTTTTTTTTTTTTTACCATGGCACCTCCTCGACCACTTTACAGTGAGTGCTGGGTGCTTTTTTTTTTTTTACCGTGGCACCTCCTCGACCACTTTGCAGTGGAATGATAGGGACTGGGGTCCCTATCATTCCACTGTAAAGTGGACGTGGAGGTGCCATGGCAAAAAAGCACCCAGCACTCACTGTAAATGAGGTTGGTGTTAGGAAGGGCATCCAGCTGTAGAAATCAAGCGAGAATCAGTTCCCGTATGAGCAATACAAGGTCAGCCGATCGGGCACTGCCCACAACAAGAAAACCCGTCTAACCCATGCTAGTGTGGAAGAACGGACGTAAAACGGTGATGATGATGATGATGATGATGTAACCCAGTACAACCTGTCTCATGGTCGGGTCATCAGCAACTAAACTGGCAACCCCACCAAGCTTGCTTGTTGAGGAGGGTGATATTTTTGACACCCTGCTGGATGAAATACAAGACTCGGAGAGGGGAAACACTGAAAAAAAAACCTGCTGCTTCGGAAGCATCCGATGATGTTGACCAGTTCTACTTTTCGGGTAGTGTTTCCAATGGTCAGAGAGTGGGATTGGTAGAGTGCAAGGCCTTTCCCCACTTAAAAAACCTTCAAATCTCAGGCATTGCTTGTTCAGGATCTGTTACAGGTTCATGTGACTGGCCGTTTCTTAGCAGAGTTTGCAACCATCATATGTATATATATATATGGAGGCACATGGCTTAGTGGTTAGACCATTGGCCTTGCAATCAAAAGGTTGTGAGTTCAATTCTCAGACCGGGTGATGTGTTGTTTCCTTGAGCAAGACACTTTATTTCACATTGCTCCAGTTTGGTAGAGTGCAAGGCTTTTCCCCACTTAAAAAAATGTTCAAAGCCCAGGCATTGCTTGTTCAGGATCTGTTACAAGTTCATGTGGCTGGTCATAGCCTAAAAGTGCACCAAATTCTATAACCTGACAAGCGATTGCAGCCATCATATAAATATATGGTAAATTTCTTTAAGTCGTTTGGAAGCCTCGACAATGCAAATGGGTAAATCTCCGGGTAACAAGATCTGGTGGTGGAGAGAGAGATGTAAGTGAGTGTACGTCTCGTGTTGTTTTTTTTATTTTTATCCTTTACGCACTTTCCTTCATTCCTCTACACGTCTTATACACGCCACGCATCTCAACGTACACCCACTTACATCTCTCTCTCCACCACCGGATCTTGTTACCCGGAGATTTACCCATTTGCATTGTGGAGGTTTCCGAACGACTTAAAGATATTTACCTTATTATTCCACAATGCTTCAAGCAAACTTCAATACTCTCTTATATCATCATTTCATTTTACATCCGCTTTTTCCCTGCTTGCAAGGGTGGGACGGGAACTGATTCTGGCTTGATTTCTACAGCTGGATGCCCTTCCTAACACCAACCTCATTTACAGTGAGTGCTGGGTGCTTTTTTGCCGTGGCACCTCCACGACCACTTTGCAGTGGAATAATAGGGACCCCAGTCCCTATCATCTCATTTCTACAGCTGAGTAAACTGGAGCAATGTGAAATAAAGTGTCTTGCTCAAGGAAACAACACATCACCCGGTCTGAGAATTGAACTCACAACCTTTCGATTGCAAGGCCAATGCTCTAACCACTAAGCCATGTGCCTCCATTGGTTTGAACACATATGTATATATGTATGACACAGGACCATGAACTCTGCCATCACGCAGTAATACAGAAGACCCGACTTCCCACTGGTACAAGCCCAAACTGAAGCATATAGACAATATGCCCCACCCCTTCACACTGCAAAGTGGTTGTGGATGTGTCACGACAAAAGAGCACCCAGTCCACACTGTAAAGTGGTCGTGGAGGCCCCACGGCAAAAAAAGGAGGTGGTGAAAACAGACCTCAGATCATTGAAGCTCACGGTGGAGATGACGAAGGACCGTGACGAGTGGAGAGATGCTGTGCTGAATAAGACCCGTCCCACCCTTGCAAGCAGGGAAAAGCGGACGTAAAATGATGATGATATATATATATATATAGAGAGAGAGAGAGAGACAAATCGATAGATAGATAGATAGTGAAGGCACATGGCTTAGTGGTGAGAGCATTGGCCTTGCAATCGAAAGGTTGTGAGTTCAATTCTCAGACCAGGTGATGTGTTACTTCCTTGAGCAAGACACTTTATTTCACATTGCTCCAGTTTACTCAACTGTAGAAATGAGATGATAGGGACTGGGGTCCCTATCATTCCACTGCAAAGTGGTCGTGGAGGTGCCACGGCAAATAAGCACCCAGCACTCACTGTAAATGAGGTTGGTGTTAGGAAGGGCATCCAGCTGTAGAAATCAAGCCAGAATCAGTTCCTGAGTGAGCAAGACATGGTCAGCTGACTGGACACTGCCGACAACAGGACAACCCGTCTAACCCATGCTAGTGAGGAAAGAATGGACGTAAAACAGGGATGATGATATGTATATATGATGCCTGTGTGAGATGCACAATGCTGCATGTTGGTGAGACATGTTCTCCCGGGCAAAGACGGGTACCTCAGCTAGTCTATATATAAGAAGCTAAAAGGCTACAATGAAAGATTCACAACACCTCCAGTGCCTCAGGTAGGTCCTGAGTAGACAAGAATTTAAAAGCAGGGGAGAAAGCGTGTTCAGAAAAAGGGGCAGAGTCATTCTCTCTCCACTTGTACGAATAGGACTCTGTAGCATTTAAACCAGCTGTATCCAACCACAATTCTCTCACCTCTTTCTGTTCAAACCAGCTGCTCATACTGATAAGTTATTGTTCTCAAAACAAATAACATCAAAATCTCATAGATTCGATATTATGTCAGATAAAGCCTTTACTGTGAAAATACAATAGTATATATAGAGTAATGTAAATGTTATGTGAGATATTATGAGGTAAAGCCTTTACTGTGAAAATACAATAGTATATATAGAGTAATGTAAATGTTATGTGAGATATTATGTGAGGTAAATGCTTTACTGTGAAAATACAATAGTATATATAGAGTAATGTAAATGTTATGTGAGGTGAAGCCTTTACTGTGAAAATACAATAGTATATATAGAGTAATGTAAATGTTATGTGAGATACTATGTGAGGTAAAGCCTTTACAGTGAAAATACAATAGTATATATAGAGTAATGTAAATGTTATGTGAGATATTATGTGAGGTAAATGCTTTACTGTGAAAATACAATAGTATATATAGAGAAATGTTATGTGAGGTAAAGCCTTTACTGTGAAAATACAATAGTATATATAGAGTAATGTAAATAGTTATGTGAGGTAAAGCCTTTATGGTGAAAATACAATAGTAAATATAGAGTAATGTAAATGTTATGTGAGGTAAAGCTTTTCTTGTGAAAATACAATAGTATATATAGAGTAATGTAAATGTTATGTGAGGTAAAGCTTTTATTGTGAAAATACAATAGTATATATAGAGTAATGTAAATGTTATGTGAGGTAAAGCTTTTATTGTGAAAATACAATAGTATATATAGAGTAATGTAAATGTTATGTGAGGTAAAGCTTTTATTGTGAAAATACAATAGTATATATAGAGTAATGTAAATGTTATGTGAGGTAAAGCTTTTATTGTGAAAATACAATAGTATATATAGAGTAATGTAAATGTTATGTGAGGTAAGCCTTTACTGCGAAAATACAATAGTATATATAGAGTAATGTAAATGTTATGTGAGGTAAAGCCTTTACTGTGAAAATACAATAGTATATATAGAGTAATGTAAGTGTTATGTGAGGTAAAGCCTTTACTGTGAAAATACAATAGTATATATAGAGTAATGTTAAGTGAGATATTATGTGAGGTAAAGCCTTTACTGTGAAAATACAATAGTATATATAGAGTAATGTAAATGTTATGTGAGGTAAAGCCTTTACTGTGAAAATACAATAGTATATATAGAGTAATGTAAATGTTATGTGAGGTAAAGCCTTTACTGTGAAAATACAATAGTATATATAGAGTAATGTAAATGTTATGTGAGATATTATGTGAGGTAAAGCTTTTATTGTGAAAATACAATAGTATATATAGAGTAATGTAAATGCTATGTGAGATATTATGTGAGGTAAAGCCTTTACTGTGAAAATACAATAGTATATATAGAGTAATGTAAAAGTTATGTGAGGTAAAGCCTTTACTGTGAAAATACAATAGTATATATAGAGTAATGTAAAAGTTATGTGAGGTAAAGCCTTTACTGTGAAAATACAATGGTATATATAGAGTAATGTAAATGTTATGTGAGGTAAAGCCTTTAGTGTGAAAATACAATAGTATATATAGAGTAATGTAAATGCTATGTGAGATATTATGTGAGGTAAAGCCTTTACTGTGAAAATACAATAGTATATATAGAGTAATGTAAAAGTTATGTGAGGTAAAGCCTTTACTGGGAAAATACAATAGTATATATAGAGTAATGTAAAAGTTATGTGAGGTAAAGCCTTTACTGTGAAAATACAATGGTATATATAGAGTAATGTAAATGTTATGTGAGGTAAAGCCTTTAGTGTGAAAATACAATAGTATATATAGAGTAATGTAAATGTTATGTAAGATATTATGTGAGGTAAAGCCTTTACTGTGAAAATACAATAGTATATATAGAGTAATGTAAATGTTATGTGAGGTAAAGCTTTTATTGTGAAAATACAATAGTATATATAGAGTAATGTAACTTCTTAAGGACATAGGCCCTGATCATGAATCTTTTGTTGAAAATACAAAACCGTCTCCTGGTAGTTCTGACTTAATCCAAGGGCAGATGAACACCAAACCCCAACGAGGACCCAGAATATCTGTTAAATTGTGTGTGAACCCCATGTTGTATGTGTTGATTTTTTTTTTGTATTCATATTGTGTTTGTGCGTAAAGAGCCATCTTAATCTGTGTATTGCACAGCCAGAGGAGCATAAGTAATATAAAGAACCCTACGGAGCTCATTACCGTGACAAAGAAGACATAGGCATCGTAGTATCCGAGGACCCAACCGACGTGAGGCATGACGAAGGAAGCAATATTGAAGAAACTGAACGGAGAGCCCTTCATTTGGCGCACAAACTCGTAGTTGAAGATATTGCAGTAGAGAGCGACGATGCACATGTACGCCACCATTACACAGAAGTAGCGCTGGTTGTGGTAACCGACGCAGCAGCCGGCAAACCAGCAGTGGTGGTCGCGACGCAATATGCAGACGTCGCAGTTGGCGCAGTGGTGCGAACGGGCTGGCACGTGAGTGTCGCACTTCTGGCAGAAACGCCACATCTGGCTGACGAGTGGCAGGTACGCACGGCTCCTCACCGAAGTGTCCGTGAAGATCAGCAGAGCCATGTTGGCGTAGATATGAAATAGCAGCCCCATGAAGATGGCCATGTGCGCAACGACTATGGGGGAGGATGGATTTTCTGTGTAGTAAGTGGGTAGGACTTGGAAACCTTCATACCACGACAACAGGATACCTCCCAGCAGAACCACGGAGAGGAAAAATTTGTCAATGAGCTTTGGTGGCCACGGATATCTCCATTTTCTTCCCGACGAATCTGAAATGGAAAGAAAATCATCATCATCATCATCACCATCGTCATCATCATCATCATCATCAACATCGTCATCACCATTAACATCATCATCACAATCACCACCACCATCTTCTAATGTCCATTTTCCACAGCTGGATGTCCTTCCTAACACCAACCACATTTACAGTGTGGACTGGTTGCTTTTTGTTGTGACACCTAAAGCCTATCTTAGTTTCATTGGTGTTAAGTGACTGAGAGTACAAGACTTCCCCCTGGACAGGACACCAGTCCATCACAGGGTTAAAGTCTGTCTTAGTTTCATTGGTGTTAAGTGACTGAGAGTACAAGACTTCCACCAGGACAAGACACCAGTCCATCACAGGGTTAAAGTCTGTCTTAGTTTCATTGGTGTTAAGTGACTGAGAGTACAAGACTTCCCTCTGGACAGGACACCAGTCCATCACAGGGTTAAAGTCTGTCTTAGTTTCATTGGTGTTAATTGAGTGAGAGTACAAGACTTCCCCTGGACAGGACACCAGTCCATCACAGGGTTAAATTCTGTCTTAGTGTCATTGGTGTTAAGTGACTGAGAGTACAATACTCCCCCCTGGACAGGACACCAGTCCATCACAGAGTTAAAGTCTGTCTTAGTTTCATTGGTGTTAAGTGACTGACAGTACAAGACTACCCCCTGGACAGGACACCAGTCCATTACAGGGTTAAAGTCTGTCTTAGTTTCATTGGTGTTAAGTTACTGACAGTACAAGACTTCCCCCTGGACAGAACACCAGTCCATCACAGGTTTAAGTCTGTCTTAGTTTCATTGGTGTTAAGTGACTGACAGTACAAGACTTCCCCCTGGACAGGACACCAGTCCATCACAGGGTTAAAGTCTGTCTTAGTTACATTGGTGTTAAGTGACTGAGAGTACAAGACTTCCCTCTGGACAGGACACCAGTCCATCACAGGGTTAAAGTCTGTCTTAGTTACATTGGTGTTAAGTGACTGAGAGTACAAGACTTCCCTCTGGACAGGACACCAGTCCATCACAGGGTTAAAGTCTGTCTTAGTTTCATTGGTGTTAATTGAGTGAGAGTACAAGACTTCCCTCTGGACAGGACACCAGTCCATCACAGGGTTAAAGTCTGTCTTAGTTTCATTGGTGGTAAGTGACTGAGAGTACAAGACTTCTCCCTGGACAGGACACCAGTCCATCACAGGGTTAAAGTCTGTCTTAGTTTCATTGATGTTAAGTGACTGACAGTACAAGACTTCTCCCTGGACAGGACACCAGTCCATCACAGGGTTAAAGTCTGTCTTAGTTTCATTGGTGTTAAGTGACTGAGAGTACAAGACTTCTCCCTGGACAGGACTCCAGTCCATCACAGGGTTAAAGTCTGTCTTAGTTTCATTGGTGTTAAGTGACTGAGAGTACAAGACTTCTCCCTGGACAGGACACCAGTCCATCACAGGGTTAAAGTCTGTCTTAGTTTCATTGGTGTTAAGTGACTGACAGTACAAGACTTCTCCCTGGACAGGACACCAGTCCATCACAGGGTTAAAGTCTGTCTTAGTTTCATTGGTGTTAAGTGACTGACAGTACAAGACTTCTCCCTGGACAGGACACCAGTCCATCACAGGGTTAAAGTCTGTCTTAGTTTCATTAGTGTTAAGTGACTGAGAGTACAAGACTTCTCCCTGGACAGGACTCCAGTCCATCACAGGGTTAAAGTCTGTCTTAGTTTCATTGGTGTTAAGTGACTGAGAGTACAAGACTTCTCCCTGGACAGGACACCAGTCCATCACAGGGTTAAAGTCTGTCTTAGTTTCATTGGTGTTAAGTGACTGACAGTACAAGACTTC
>OZ024766.1:10021668-10024168 GCA_964016885.1 Eledone cirrhosa | reverse complement strand
CTACACCAACACTACCACCACTACACCAACACCACCACTACCACCACCACACTACCACCACCGCACCAGCACTACGACCACTACACCAACACCACCACTACCACTGCCACCACCACCACATCACACCACTACCACCACCACTACCACCACTACACCAACACCACCACCACCAACACTACCACCACCACCACCACACTACCACCACCACCACATCACACCACTACCACCACCACCACACTACCACCACCACAACACCACACCACCACCACCACCACCACCACACTACCACCACCACCACCACCACCACACTACCACCACCACCACCACCACCACCACCATGACTAAAACCTGTTATTTGTTTTTATTACAGCTCTTGTTTACAACTACAACCTCAACCACAACCACCAGATACAGCAAGGAGTTCACTCTCTGATACCATACTATTAAAGGAACCAACAACAGCTTCTACTACTACCATCACTACTGCTACTACCACCACTACTACTACTATTACTACTACCACTGCTATTACTTCCACTATCAACACTTCTAGTACCACTACTACTACTACTACTGCTACTACTACCACTACTACTACCACCACCACTGCTACTACAACTACCACTACTGCCACTATCACTTCTACTAAAACCTGCTATCTCAGTTTCTCTATCTAGAGCCCTAGCTAAATCCTACAAAACTCATTAGACCCCTATCAAAACCCTATAAAGACCCCTAGCTAAACCTGTTATCTAGCTTTCTGTATCTAGACCCTTGTATTTAAACACCTATCTAAATCCTGCAAAACTTAGTGGACACTTACCAAAACCCTATCAAGACCCCCTAACTAAACCTGCTATCTAGCTTTCTCTCTATGAAAACCCTAACCACTATTTAAGTCCTGCAAAATTCACTAGACCCTTATGAAAACCTGATCAAAAACCCTTAGCCGAACCTGCTATCCCAATTTCTCTATCAAGAGCCCTATTTAAATCCTGCAAAACTCACTAGACCCTTACCAAAACCCTAGCTAAACTTAATATCTAGGCCCTTCTATCTAGCCCCCTAGCTAACCTGCTATCTAGATTTCTCTATCTAGACCCCTAGCTAACCTGCTATCTAGATTTCTCTATCTAGACCCCTATCAAACCTGCTATCTAGATTTCTCTATCTAGACCCCTAGCTAACCTGCTATCTAGATTTCTCTATCTAGACCCCTAGCTGACCTGCTATCTAGATTTCTCTATCTAGCCCCCTAGCTAACCTGCTATCTAGATTTCTCTATCAAGACCCCTAGCTTACCTGCTATCTAGATTTCTCTATCTAGACCCCTAGCTAACCTGCTATCTAGATTTCTCTATCTAGACCCCTAGCTGACCTGCTATCTAGATTTCTCTATCTAGACCCCTAGCTGACCTGCTATCTAGATTTCTCTATCTAGACCCCTATCAAACCTGCTATCTAGATTTCTCTATCTAGCCCCCTAGCTAACCTGCTATCTAGATTTCTCTATCAAGACCCCTAGCTTACCTGCTATCTAGATTTCTCTATCTAGACCCCTAGCTGACCTGCTATCTAGATTTCTCTATCTAGACCCCTAGCTAACCTGCTATCTAGATTTCTCTATCAAGACCCCTATCTAAGTCAGTTAGTCGGTGTAGGTCCCATGTCTGGTGGGGGCCAGTGTTATTCCTGTGGGTTGGAGTTTGGAATCTTCCGGAAGGAACATGGATGTAAAAACTGCGGGTTTGTTTTCTGTTCGAAATGCCTGTGCAAGAGGATCGAGATTCCTCGACTGAATAACGCAAAGGGTTCTGTCTGTAGCCGCTGCTTTGCGCTTCTTAGGGGCGACCTCAGTAGCAAGACCAGTGCTAGCAGTGCTAGCAGCAATGTGTCCCCAGATGTGGTTTCCACATCGAGTGAGCCCAGGAACCAAATGCAATATCCATCGTCACCCCCGCTTGCCTACAAGAAGAGAATGGAGGCCCTGAAGCAGAAGGAATCTCACATGATGTACTCTTCTTCTTCGTCTTCGGTGAAGAATAAATCCAGTTCAGGTTTGGGTTCGGCGTCCCTGGGAGCTTCAGCAATGGCCAAGTACCATGGAATGTCCCAAGCAGACATCGAGATAGCTGAACGACTTGAAAGGTTACGTGGCAGGCCGAGACCAGAAGAAGTGCAGTCCGAGGCCCAACTGGAAGAGAGGCTGGCAGCCATCAAAGGAATGGACGTGAACCGGTACAGGGGTACAGGAGGGGGCGGAAGCGGCGGCGGCGGTGGGGGTGGGGGCGGCGGTGGCGGTGGCGGTGGTGGGTCTGCGTGCTCGTTTAAGCTGCTGGGAGCTTCGGATCGGAGGACCCAGCAGGAGCAAATTGACGACCTGCTTGAAGAGATCGCCTCCTCTGTGGCCCTTGAAGCTTCCTTGCCTGACCCCGATGCCGAGATCCAGGCCAGACTTGACCAACTGAGGAAACGCGACGACCCCAGCGCCACAGCCAAC
>OZ024766.1:9996314-10001314 GCA_964016885.1 Eledone cirrhosa | reverse complement strand
GTTCTAGTCCTGTAGAAGCCTTTTCTATATTAAATCTTTATACTCTGCTATGTATTGAGTACCTTACTTACTGTGGTTACCTCCGATTAAACCTGGGATAAACATATATATGTATATATATATATATATACATATATATATATATATATATATACATATAAATACATATATATATATATATATATATATACATATAAATATATATATATATATATATATATATATATATATATATACATATATATATATATATATATATATATATATACATATATATATATATATATATATACATATACATATATATATATATATACATATACATATATATATATATATACATATAAATATATATATATATATATACATATAAATATATATATATATATATACATATAAATATATATATATATATATACATATAAATATATATATATATATATATATACATATAAAAATATATATATATATATATAAATATATATATATATATATATACATATAAAAATATATATATATATATATATATATATATATATATATATATATATATATATACATATAAATATATATATATATATACATATAAATATATATATATATATATATACATATAAATATATATATATATATATATATACATATTAATATATATATATATATATACATATAAATATATATATATATATACATATAAATATATATATCTATATATATATATATATATATATATATATATATATATATATATATATATATATGTAGGAGGTGAGTTTTATTGTAGTACAATAAAGCAAGGACTGGAGTATAAATAATATATAAGATCAAAATGTTGATTTAAAACTGCACTATTCACAAGTGTGTTTTAACCTTCATATCATGTCTCCCTATTTTATCTGACGAAAACGCAAATGTTATTGCATGATTATATTTGTTTTTGAAATGCGCATAATAAAATACATGGAACTCTTTTAACCATCTTTTGATCTTATATATTATATATATATATATATATATATATATGCAGAGGTTATATTTAATTTGTTGGGGTTCAACAAGCTTAAACATTTTTTATAACTGATATAAAGCACTCAACAGCTTAGTGGAGTAAATACACAATATATTGTTTCCCCGGTGAACAAATCGAGGTGTAATATTCTAATGGTAGCTAAGATGATATATATATCAAACCCATGCAAGCGTGGAAGATGGACATTAAACGATGATGATGGCTTCCCAAAATACGCCAAAACTACACCTGATGTACCCCTTCCATACACATGCACACGTGTGTATCATGACTCGTGCACTGTTCATTTTACTGATGTTTGTGCATTGCCCTATGTACTGTACATGCACTTTTTTGATGAGTTGTAGTGCACCTGAGCACTGTACACAATATTTCATTATTGTTATTATTATTATATCATGACTCATACACTGTTCATTTTCGTGACATTTGTACATTATTCTATGTACTATACATGCACCTTTGATGAGTTGTAGTGCACCTGAGCACTGTACACAATAATTTCATTATTATTATATATATATATATATATATATATATATAAGTAAGTATGTTTTGAAACAGTGAGCGAGTTTGAAATTAGAAAATATATAGCTTTCACCGTATTTTTGACTAAAGGAATTTTAGCTTGATAACGGGGTTTAGAACCCTCAGATAAATGGAAAAAGATGAGTATTGACGTATATATATATATATATATATATATATATATATATCTATATATATATATATAGATATATACCATCTTCGCTACCATTAGAATATTGTACTTCGAGTGTTGTTCACCGAGGAAACAATAAATTCAGTTCCGATGCATCACTGATTGTTCGTTTTCCATTCTATATAAACCTGGTAGTTCTTTTGTTGGTTTGGTACTGTATGGTTGGGTTTTGCCTAACGCAATTTTCAATTGTCAAGCTATTTAAACGTATGTTATTACTCTAAGGACCTACTCTTATTGAGTGCTTTGCTACTCATTCCTTATTGTAGGTCGACTTTGCTTGGCCACACCCAAAGCTTCGATTTTACTAAGCTTCCACTTGTATATATATATATATATATGTATAGAGTGATATATCATCATCATCATCATCATACGTCCGCTCTTCCCTGCTTGCAAGGGTGGGACGGGTCTTATTCAGCACGGCATCTCTCCACTCGTCACGGTCCTTCGTCATCTGCACCGTGAGCTTCAATGATCTGAGGTCTGTTCTCACCACCTCCACCCACGCCTCTCGGGGTCTACCTCTACCACGTCTTCCTTCAATTGGCATTTCCTGGCACTTCTTCACCCATCGGTCATCCTCCATGCACATCACATGTCCATACCACCTCAGTCTCCTCTCCCGTACACTACATTCTATCCCTCTCAGACACAGTTCCCCTCTCAACACATTTATGCTGGGTCGTGATATATATATATATATATATATATATATATATATATATATATATATATAACTTACCAACTTATCTCCCACCAAATGAAATTCCTTGACTAGTCAACCATGATATGTCTCTTTTTCAGTGGTGAGTCTTCAATTTTCTGTGTAAACTTACATATTTCTTCCAGGAACTGTGTTGTTTTATATTTTTGTTTACCTTTTACACACACACACACACACACACATATATATATATAATCACAACAATCTGTCCACCAGTAAAGATACTATAAACATTTAGTACAAAACAACACTATGACAACATCACATTAAATATTAAAGTCTTTACTGTAATACTGTAAATTTTCACAACAATCTGTCCACCAGTAAAGATACTATAAACATTTAGTACAAAACAACACTATGACTACATCACATTAAATCTTAAAGTCTTTACTGTAATACTGTAAATTTCCACAACAATCTGTCTACCAGTAAAGATACTATAAACATTTAGTACAACACAACACTATGACTACATCACATTAAATATTAAAGTCTTTACTGTAATACTGTAAATTTTCACAACAATCTGTCCACTAGTAAAGATACTATAAACATTTAGTACAAAACAACACTATGACTACATCACATTAAATATTAAAGTCTTTACTGTAATACTGTAAATTTTCACAATAATCTGTCTACCAGTAAAGATACTATAAACATTTAGTACAAAACAACACTATGACTACATCACATTAAATATTAAAGTCTTTACTGTAATACTGTAAATTGTCACAACAATCTGTCCACCAGTAAAGATACTATAAACATTTAGTACAAAACAACACTATGACTACATCACATTAAATATTAAAGTCTTTACTGTAATACTGTAAATTTTCACAACAATCTGTCCACCAGTAAAGATACTATAAACATTTAGTACAAAACAACACTATGACTACATCACATTAAATATTAAAGTCTTTACTGTAATACTGTAAATTTTCACAACAATCTGTCTACCAGTAAAGATACTATAAACATTTAGTACAAAACAACACTATGATTACATCACATTAAATATTAAAGTCTTTACAGTAATACTGTAAATTTTCACAACAATCTGTCCACTAGTAAAGATACTATAAACATTTAGTACAAACAACACTATGACTACATCACATTAAATATTAAAGTCTTTACTGTAATACTGTAAATTTTCACAACAATCTGTCCACTAGTAAAGATACTATAAACATTTAGTACAAAACAACACTATGACTACATCACATTAAATATTAAAGTCTTTACTGTAATACTGTAAATTTTCACAACAATCTGTCCACCAGTAAAGATACTATAAACATTTAGTACAAAACAACACTGACTACATCACATTAAATCTTAAAGTCTTTACTGTAATACTGTAAATTTCCACAACAATCTGTCTACCAGTAAAGATACTATAAACATTTAGTACAACACAACACTATGACTACATCACATTAAATATTAAAGTCTTTACTGTAATACTGTAAATTTTCACAACAATCTGTCCACTAGTAAAGATACTATAAACATTTAGTACAAAACAACACTATGACTACATCACATTAAATATTAAAGTCTTTACTGTAATACTGTAAATTTTCACAATAATCTGTCTACCAGTAAAGATACTATAAACATTTAGTACAAAACAACACTATGACTACATCACATTAAATATTAAAGTCTTTACTGTAATACTGTAAATTGTCACAACAATCTGTCCACCAGTAAAGATACTATAAACATTTAGTACAAAACAACACTATGACTACATCACATTAAATATTAAAGTCTTTACTGTAATACTGTAAATTTTCACAACAATCTGTCTACCAGTAAAGATACTATAAACATTTAGTACAACACAACACTATGACTACATCACATTAAATATTAAAGTCTTTACTGTAATACTGTAAATTTTCACAACAATCTGTCCACCAGTAAAGATACTATAAACATTTAGTACAAAACAACACTATGACTACATCACATTAAATATTAAAGTCTTTACTGTAATACTGTAAATTTTCACAACAATCTGTCCCCCAGTAAAGATACTATAAACATTTAGTACAAAACAACACTATGACTACATCACATTAAATATTAAAGTCTTTACTTTAATACTGTAAATTGTCACAACAATCTGTCCACCAGTAAAGATACTATAAACATTTGAATTAACAAAATTTTAAGATGTTTTCCACTTTAATTAAATATAGCTTGCTGTTTTGGTAAAGGCACAATTTTAATGTTTGCCATAGGACCTTTCCCTAGCTATATTTCTGGGTTTACCCTAGCAATTCCTATAAATTTAATTTTATAATTTTATAATTTCATATTTTTTCAATTAAAGTTCAAATCCCGCTGAAGGGGTCAATAAAATAAAGTACCAGGCAGGCACTGGGGTCAATTTAATCGACTTTCCCCTCTCCCAAAATTGGTGACTTGTGCCTATATAAGAAACCATAATTTTATAATTTTTCGATTTTTCATTTCAAGGTGCAAAACGTGTTAAAAGC
>OZ024766.1:9986314-9988814 GCA_964016885.1 Eledone cirrhosa | reverse complement strand
ACACTGGGGTATTTGCTGGCCTTGTGCCTAAAGTAGAAATAATTATTACAGGGTTGATAAAATAAAGTACCAGTAATACACTGGGGTAATTGCTGGCCTTGTGCCTAAAGTAGAAACAGTAATTACAGGGTCAATACAATAAAGTACCAGTAATACACTGGGGTAATTGCTGGCCTTGTGCCTAAAGTAGAAACAGTAATTACAGGGTCAATACAATAAAGTACCGGTAATACACTGGGGTATTTGCTGGCCTTGTGCCTAAAGTAGAAATAATTATTACAGGGTTGATAAAATAAAGTACCGGTAATACACTGGGGTATTTGCTGGCCTTGTGCCTAAAGTAGAAATAATTATTACAGGGTTGATAAAATAAAGTACCAGTAATACACTGGGGTGATTGCTGGCCTTGTGCCTAAAGTAGAAATAATTATTACAGGGTTGATAAAATAAAGTACCAGTAATACACTGGGGTGATTGCTGGCCTTGTGCCTAAAAGTAGAAACAATTATTTTATGATTAAGGGCGGTGGATTGGCAGTACGAGTAGAGGGTCAGGGTCGGACGCTATGCTCTGCAGCATAGAGTTACGGCCCTTTACGGTAGAAACAATTATAATTTGATTAAGACTCTCTCTCTCTCTCTCTCTCTCTCTCTCATTTCTACTTGACCTAGAAACTTTGAATCGCTCCGCTACGGTATCAAAAGTAAATCTCCTGGGACCAGCTCGTCCGACCATGACTACTACTACAAGTGGATGCTACGGGAAGATGCAGATGCAGGGTTGCTGCGCCTCTTCGAATGCTTCTTGGAAAGTGCTCCGCAACTGACGATGCAGCTCTACATACTGGTCGTCGATCCGACGCACGCTTCAGGTAATGTGGGACATGCCCTTGCTTTTCTCTCTCTCTCTCTCTGTGTTTGTTAGTTATTGTGTGTTGGATCGATCGGCAGAATCGGTAGAGCGTCAGACACAACGCTTTTTCAGCACAGAGTTACGTACGGCCCTTTGCGTTCTGAGTTCAAATTCCGCCGAGGTTAGCTTTGCCTCTCATCCTTACGGGGGGGGGGGGGTCGATAAAATAAAGTACCAGTCACGCACTGGGGTCGATTTAATCAACGCCCCCCCTATCCCCCCACACACACACAAATTGCCGGCCTTGTGCCTATATAAGAAACTATAGGGCGGTGGATTGGCAGTATCGGCAGAGGGTTGGACGCCATGCTTTGACGCAAAGAGTTACGTCCCTTTATGATCTGAGTTCAAATCCCGCCGAGGTTAACTTTGCCTTTCATCTCTATGGGGGTCAATAAAAATAAAGTACCAGTAATGTACTGGGCTAATTGCTGGCCTTGTGCCAAAAGTAGAAATAATTATTATTTTATGAGTCTCATTGATGTTATTTAACTGGAAAGGGAATTGGCAGTATCGGTAGAGGGTTGGACGCCATGCTTTGACGCATAGAGTTACGGCCCTTGCCATTCTGAGTTCAAATCCCGCCAAGGTTAACTTTTCCTTTCATCCTTACGGGGTCGATAAAATAAAGTACCAGTAATGTACTGGGCGATTGCTGGCCTTGTGCCTAAAGTAGAAACAGTTATTTAACTGGAAAGTTTGTTCAAATGAACATCAAGCCACTACTTGCCGTCTCAGATATTCAGGACGTTTCAGAGGGTTCTTGCTGTTAACAGCAAGCATGCCTTTCGTCGTTGTTGTTGTTGTTGTTGTTATTATTATTATTATATATTTTTCTTCTTTCTCTTCTTCTTTGATAGATCCTCTGCGGATTATTACCATCTTCACCTCTTGGTTTGGGATCTGTTGGTCTTTGGCCTCGTACTACCGTTCCCTGCGCTTCACCCAGGAGAAGAAGAGCAACCCATCGAGATGCGCCACCATCTTCTACTTTTTGTGTCGCCTGTTCGAAGTCGGCCCACGTATAGTCATCATCTCCATGTTCACGACACAGTACTATTACTGGGTCGCTCTACCACTTTCACTACACTGGGTCATCATATTCATTTGGTTGGAGTTGCAGCGATTGAAATTCTGCAACGGTGCCCTCTGGCAGATGGCTTTTAACGCGATGTGCGCGTTTGTCTCAATCTTTGCCTTCCTCAACGTCAAAGACGGTACCTCACGCTACCGCTGTGGTCTGTTTTACTTCATCTTTTACACAGAAAACATTGTACTGTTCGCGCTCTGGTTCCGTTTCACCGACCACATGGGAACGTGGTACCATCTAGCTGTGGCGTTCTTCGTGCTCTGCGCCGCTGTGTTGCACGCGGTCCTCTACGGATGTTACTACAGCTGTTGTCACCCGGACAGAGACAAGCTCGTCATCTGCAAACATTATGACAGCTTCGACATGTGGACCTCACTCTGTTATCCGATTCCAAATCCGACATCATCTCCTCCGACGTCTTCCCTCTCGTTGACGACGAAGGAGCTAACGATACTGCCCCCAATGGTGTTATCTTCATCGACGACACTGCCGATGCAT
>OZ024766.1:9976314-9981314 GCA_964016885.1 Eledone cirrhosa | reverse complement strand
CTCAAAGTGTCCTTGACCCAGTTGACTGTGGGGTTTTTTCATTTTTAGGATCTCAATTACCGGTTAACGTCTCAATTACCGGACACGCCTGCACACCTGCTCACAGCTGCGGTCAGACTATAGTTATGCTGCCTGCAAGCTCATTCAAATACATTCCCACTGGCTATCTCAAAGACATACAAATATGGCTTATAAAATTTACCAAAGTAAAGCCCCCCCCCCACAACGCGCCCTTGCTCCCAAACGCCCCCCCCCATGGAGTTCCGAAACGCCCCCAGGGGTGCATATGCCCCCCGTTGAGAACCTTTGATCTACATTAAAATCCACTTTTTTCATGAAATAACCCAGTTGTCTGTCTCTCTACATTCAAATCCAGTTTTTTCATATAAAATAACCCCTTCAAAATATTTCTATATTACTATCTGTCTATCTACATCAAAATCAACTTTTTTTCACACAAAATTTCCCTTCCAAAATATTTCTATGCATTTATTTGTCTTTTTACATCAAAATCCATAAAATAACCCCTTCAATATATCCCTATACAAATGTCTGTCTATCTACATCAAAATCCAGTTTTTTCACATAAAATAACCCCTTCAAGACATCCCTATGCAATTGTCTGTCTCTCTACATCAAAATCAACTTTTTTCACATAATATATCCCTATATAAATGTCTGTCTATTTCCATCAAAATCCACTTTTTTCACACAAAATAACTCCATCAAAATATTCCTATGAAACCATCTCTCTACATACAAATCTACTTTTTCACACAAAATAACCCCATCAAAATATTCCTATACAAATCCACTTTTTTCACACAAAATAACCCCATCAAAATATTCCTATGAAACCATCTCTCTACATCCAAATCTACTTTTTCACACAAAATAACCCCATCAAAATATTCCTATACAAATCCACTTTTTTCACACAAAATAACCCCATCAAAATATTCCTATGAAACCATCTCTCTACATCCAAATCTACTTTTTCACACAAAATAACCCCATCAAAATATTCCTATGAAACCATCTCTCTACATCCAAATCTACTTTTTCACACAAAATAACCCCATCAAAATATTCCTATGAAACCATCTCTCTACATACAAATCTACTTTTTCACACAAAATAACCCCATCAAAATATTCCTATGAAACCATCTCTCTACATACAAATCCACTTTTTTCACACAAAATAACCCCATCAAAATATTCCTATGAAACCATCTCTCTACATCCAAATCTACTTTTTCACACAAAATAACCCCATCAAAATATTCTTATACAAATCCACTTTTTTCACACAAAATAACCCCATCAAAATATTCCTATGAAACCATCTCTCTACATCCAAATCTACTTTTTCACACAAAATAACCCCATCAAAATATTCCTATACAAATCCACTTTTTTCACACAAAATAACCCCATCAAAATATTCCTATGAAACCATCTCTCTACATACAAATCCACTGTTTTTATCTATATATGTAAATGTATGTATGTTTAAATATCTATATATGTATATGTATATGTATGTATGTTTAAATATCTATATATATAAATGTATGTATGTTTAAATATGTATATATGTAAATGTATGTATGTATGTTTAAATATCTATCTATATATATATATATATATGTGTGTGTATGTATGTATGCATCTTTAAATATTTATGTATAAATGCGTGTGTGTGTGTGTGTGTGTGTATATATATATATATATACACACACAAAATATTGCTCTTTGTTATTATATAATGTTTGTAATAATAATAATAATAATAATAATAACAACAACCGCTTATCTATGCAATCCCGTAACATATCCTCTCCCAGCCCCCACTAATATTTATACTACTATTAATAATAATAATAATAATAATAATTGTTTCTACTTTTATATAATTGTTAATAATAATAAATGTTTTCTGAATGTATCACATCTCCACAGATGACAATATATCTTCCAAGGAAATAGAGAAACTCTCCAAATATAAAGATCTAGAGATAGAAATAACTTGAATGTGGAAAATGAAAACAGAAACAATACCTAAAATAATAGGTGATTTAGGAATGATACAAAAAAAAACAAAAGAAATACATAACCCATACTCCTAGGACTTACAAATATATACAACATACAGAAGATAGCACTACTAGGTACTGTATATATATTATATAGAGTACCACAGGACTTACAAATATATACAGCATACAAAAGATATCACTACTAGGTACTGTATATATATATATAGAGTACCACAGGACTTACAAATATATACAACATACAGAAGATAGCACTACTAGCTACTGTATATATATTATATAGAGTACCACAGGACTTACAAATATATACAACATACAGAAGATAGCACTACTAGGTACTGTATATATATATTATATAGAGTACCACAGGACTTACAAATATATACAGCATACAAAAGATAGCACTACTATACTGTATATATATTATATAGAGTACCACAGGACTTACAAATATATACAATATACAAAAGATAGCACTACTAGCTACTGTATATATATATTATATAGAGTACCACAGGACTTACAAATATATACAGCATACAAAAGATAGCACTACTAGCTACTGTATATATATTATATAGAGTACCACAGGACTTACAAATATATACAACATACAGAAGATAGTACTACTATACTGTATATATATTATATAGAGTACCCCAGGACTTACAAATATATACAGCATACAAAAGATAGCACTACTAGCTACTGTATATATATATTATATAGAGTACCACAGGACTTACAAATATATACAACATACAGAAGATAGCACTACTAGCTACTGTATATATATTATATAGAGTACCACAGGACTTACAAATATATACAACATACAAAAGATATCACTACTAGGTACTGTATATATATTATATAGAGTACCACAGGACTTACAAATATATACAACATACAGAAGATAGCACTACTAGGTACTGTATATATATTATATAGAGTACCCCAGGACTTACAAATATATACAGCATACAAAAGATAGCACTACTAGCTACTGTATATATATTATATAGAGTACCACAGGACTTACAAATATATACAACATACAAAAGATAGCACTACTATACTGTATATATATTATATAGAGTACCACAGGACTTACAAATATATACAACATACAAAAGATAGCACTACTAGGTACTGTATATATATTATATAGAGTACCACAGGACTTACAAATATATACAGCATACAGAAGATAGCACTACTAGGTACTGTATATATATATTATATAGAGTACCACAGGACTTACAAATATATACAACATACAGAAGATAGCACTACTAGCTACTGTATATATATTATATAGAGTACCACAGGACTTACAAATATATACAACATACAAAAGATAGCACTACTATACTGTATATATATTATATAGAGTACCACAGGACTTACAAATATATACAACATACAAAAGATAGCACTACTAGGTACTGTATATATATATATAGAGTACCACAGGACTTACAAATATATACAATATACAAAAGATAGCACTACTAGGTACTGTATATATATATTATATAGAGTACCACAGGACTTACAAATATATATATATATATGAAGATAGACATAGAATATTCGAAAATATTCTGTATGTTTATAATAAACATTTTGAAGACCTAATCGCTATAGAATAGAATACGTCACGTATTACAATTAGATTCTCGATAAAAGCAAGGGAAGTAACCTACGCGTTTCATTCTTATTAGAAATCTTCAGGATTACATATCCAGTGCTTTTATCGAGAATGACACAGCTAGAGACTTATAGAATACTTAGCTGTGTACAGGAAGATTTCTAATAAGAATGAAACGCGTAGGTTACTTCCCTTGCTTTTATCGAGAATCTAATTGTAATACGTGACGTATTCTATTCTATAGCGATTAGGTCTTCAAAATGTTTATTATAAACATACAGAATATTTTCGAATATTCTATGTCTATCTTCACATATATATCGCTATTTCAGAGCATTTATTCCAATTTCTAATATATATATATATATATACACATACAGCATACAAAAGATAGCACTACTAGGCACTTCACACATACTACGAAAAGTACTATCAATACAATAGAAACATCAGCAAAAACTACACTGCATGTGGCCAAGGCACACATAGCTGTGCTCAGTAAGGCAGTAATGATGTACATAATAATAATAATAATAACAACAATAATAATAATAATAATTTTTATATGCCAAGATGTTTCATTTTTTTGTATAAATTTTAAAAAATAAAATTATATTTGAACAAATGTTAAAAAGTGTTTTTATTCTGATTTCTATGTATATTGTTCTGGTTTCGTTGTTTTGGGAGATTGGCAGTGCTCGGTAGAGCGTCGGACAACATGCTTTGTGGCACTGAGTTAGGGCTCTTTACGGTGTGAGTTCAAGTCCCGCTGAGGTTAGCTTTGCCTTTCAAACTTACGAGGTCTTGCGCCCTATAATCTGGTGGACACTTAGGAAGCTTGGTGTAAATGAATGGCTTGTGAGGATTGTGCAAGCCATGTATAGAGGTGTGTATGTGTGTGACAGCTCTCACCTACGCAGGTTTAGCTGGCCTCCTCCAAGCTATATCTAGTTGGAGGTGTCTTGGGGGATTTAATGATAAGGGCCTCAGTCCTATCATCTCATTTCTACAGCTGAGTAAACTGGAGCAACGTAAAATAAAGTGTCTTGCTCAAGGAAGCAACACATCACCCGGTCCGAGAATTGAACTCACAACCTTTCGGTTGCAAGCCAAATGCTCTAACCACTAAGCCGTGTGCCGTCACTGGTCGTGCCCCAGCATGGCCAGAGTGTAATGACTGGTGGTGTGTGTGACAGCTCACACCTACGCAGGTTTAGCTGGCCTCCTCCAAGGTATATCTCGTTGGAGGTGTCTTGGGTGATTTAATGATAGGGACCCCAGTCCTAT
>OZ024766.1:9966314-9971314 GCA_964016885.1 Eledone cirrhosa | reverse complement strand
TGTGTGTATATATATATATATATATATATATATATATATGTGTGTGTGTGTATATATATATATATAATTATATATATATATATGGTGGCTGCCAACTCGTTTTCGAGTACGGCCACTACTTTATATCCATGTAGGAGAACCCCTACCGATGCGCTGAACGAGTGTGACTTTTGAGTCCAGCCAGCGACTTGATAACTCTGGTACAAACACTACACTTGTGACAATTATTGACACATAGTGCTGGGCCCGTGGTACCATGTGACGACAAGTGCAGAGAGATCTCCAGATATAAAGCAATGCCTGTGCCATGAAGCTTTTATAGTGAGCAAAGGCATTGCACAGAGCCAGTCCCACTCTCTTAACCAAGATGATATTTACCAAAAAGTAGAACAAGTCAACATCATTGGATACCATCAGGGTTGCAGGTGTTATATCAGAGTTTTCCTTCTCCTAGAATTCTGCCTTGACAAAGGCTAAGGGGTCATCTCTCCCGGTGATTTTGGATGGCCATTGACTCTTAAGAGCTCCTTTGCCCTTTGACAGGTTTTGTTTTTAGTCCTGCAGGATATCCAAAGTCACCCTCCTCACCAAGAAACCTTGGTGGGGTTGCCAGTTTAGTCGCCAACGACCCGACCATGAAACAGGTTGTACTGGGATACATGTTACCAGTAGCACCAACTGGTGACCTGACATATCAATAGCATATATATATATATACACACACACACACAAATAATTTCCCCCCATCCCACCTTACTTCAGAATATCGCTCTCCACTGAAAGGAGACAGAAACCGACCACAAGAAACAAGCATGGCTGACGACGACTTAGAAGAAATGTCACAGCTACGAGGTTTGCTTCATTATCTTAATAAATACAAACCTTCAGGCATTATTTATTGCTCAGATTATATATATGATATATATTTAACTGATTCTTATATGTATATATTTATATACATATGTATGTATATATATAATCTCGATCGTGACGCCAAGCGGTTACTGTTTATATATATATATATATATATATGTATATGTGTGTGTGTTTGAATAAATGAAGTAATTCCGTCGGAAAGGTACAGGAAAAAAGAGTGCTCTATGTAGGCTACAGAGCTTATTAGTTATGTAATAAACAACATAAGATAATTATTTCATTTACCAGTGGTTTCTTGTATATATATATATGTTTGCGAGTCCCTGGTTCAATCGGGGTTAACCACAGTAAGTAAGGTACTCAATACATTACTAAAGTGTAAACATCATGTTTCATATAGAAATGGCTTCTGCAGGACTAGAACTGTTTCATTCAAAAGAAATCACCAGCAAAACCATTTCTATATTAAACTTCCTATATATAGACAGTCGATTGACTTTCGTCAAATCGGACCAAGGAAACAATAGTAGAGATAGAGTAATGTGAATGTTATGTGAGGTAAAGCCTTTACTGTGAAAATACAATAGTATATATAGAGTAATGTGAATGTTATGTGAGGTATTATGTGAGGTAAAGCCTTTACTGTGAAAATACAATAGTATATATAGAGTAATGAAAATGTTATGTGAGGTAAAGCCTTTACTGTGAAAATACAATAGTATATATAGAGTAATGTAAATGTTATGTGAGGTAAAGCCTTTACTGTGAAAATACAATAGTATATATAGAGTAATGTAAATGTTATGTGAGGTAAAGCCTTTACTGTGAAAATACAATAGTATATATAGAGTAATGTAAATGTTATGTGAGTTATTATGTGAGGTAAAGCCTTTACTGTGACAATACAATAGTATATATAGAGTAATGTAAATGTTATGTGAGATATTATGTGAGGTAAAGCCTTTACTGTGAAAATACAATAGTATATATAGAGTAATGTAAATGTTATGTGCGATATTATGTGAGGTAAAGCCTTTACTGTGAAAATACAATAGTATATATAGAGTAATGTAAATGTTATGTGAGATATTATGTGAGGTAAAGCCTTTACTGTGAAAATACAATAGTATATATAGAGTAATGTAAATGTTATGTGAGATATTATGTGAGGTAAAGCCTTTACTGTGAAAATACAATAGTATATATAGAGTAATGTAAATGTTATGTGAGGTAAAGCCTTTACTGTGAAAATACAATAGTATATATAGAGTAATGTAAATGTTATGTGATATATTATGTGAGGTAAAGCCTTTACTGTGAAAATACAATAGTATATATAGAGTAATGTAAATGTTATGTGAGATATTATGTGAGGTAAAGCCTTTACTGTGACAATACAATAGTATATATAGAGTAATGTAAATGTTATGTGAGGTAAAGCCTTTACTGTGAAAATACAATAGTATATATAGAGTAATGTAAATGTTATGTGAGGTATTATGTGAGGTAAAGCCTTTACTGTGAAAATACAATAGTATATAGTGTAATGTGAATATTATGTGAGGTAAAGCCTTTACCATGAAAATATAATAGTATATATAAAATAATTGTTTCTACTTTTGGCACAAGGCCAGCAATTAACCAGTGCATTACTGGTACTTTATTTTATCGACCCCGTAAGGATGAAAGGCAAAGATAATCTTGGCAGGATTTGAACTCAGATCCTGCCGAGGTTAACTTTGCCTTTCATCCTTACGGGGTCGATAAAATAAAGTACCATATAGTATATATAAAATAATGTGAAAATAAAGTACCATATAGTATATATAAAATAATTGTTTCTACTTTTGGCACAAGGCCAGCAATTTCCCAGTGTATTACTGGTACTTTATTTTATCGACCCCGTAAGGATGAAAGGCAAAGTTAACCTCGGCGGGATTTGTGAATGCTAAAGGGTTAAGGAAACAAGCAAAGAAAAACAAAGAGGAAAAGGTGTGTTCTATGCTTTAGACCAGTCATGGGCAACCTGGAGCTTTCTGAATGGCTCACCTAAGTCACGTAAGGGAAATCTTTCTGGTTTTTTTACCCCAACTTTTTCAGTCTAAATTTATCTTTCAATCATTTTTACGATTGAGGAAAACAACCAACATGTATGAATTCTGAAGAAAGAAATCAAAACAACCTGAGTTACCCCCCTTTCTTTTAATGTGGGCATGAATGTAAATTAGCGCTTGGGGCCCACCTGATGATGAGCTATATCTCATGCGACCCACTTCTCGAAAAGGGTTGCCCATGTAGATTTGAAAATATTCTTAGCCCTTTGACTGTTCAGAGCCTTTGATAATTGTGAATTTTACTTCCCTGTCTTTCTATGGCTTTCCTCCTCCACCTCACCACCAGCTGCAAGAAAACAGGAGAGGCCCCGTATCAGTCCTGGCCCAAGACCCTCCAGGGAACACAGTTCAACCACAAATGAGAAATCCGACAGTAAGTCACTTTGGTTTTGTCATCATCTATCTATCTGTTTGTCTCTTTACCTAACTATGTATAAATATCTATATCTTCTTACCTGTCTATCAGTCTGTTTCATTATCTATATATCTATCTGCCTATATATTTATCCATCTGCCTGTCGATTTATGTATTCTAGCAGAAAAACCACCCCTCGGGTGGTTTTCTGCTAGCATGTGTGGTGTACATATTGATATTATATGCAAATGTAGATATGATACGTCAATTAAAATCTTAATTGACAATATACACAGAAATTGAAGAGACTGTGTTACACTGTCTTATGTAATCAGTAAAGTAATCCATGATACATTTAAAAAAGATGATGATATATATAAACAGCATATATCATTTCATCATCATCATCATTTCATTTTACGTCCACTTTTCCCTGCTTGCAAGGGTGGGACGGGAACTGATTCTGGCTTGATTTCTACAGCTGGATGCCCTTCCTAACACCAACCTCATTTACAGTGAGTGCTGGGTGCTTTTTTGTCGTGGCATCTCCACAACCACTTTACAGTGGAATGATAGGGACCCCAGTCCCTATCATCTCATTTCTACAGCTGGGTAAACTGGAGCAATGTGAAATAAAGTGCCTTGCTCAAGGAAACAACACATCGCCGGTCTGAGAATTGAACTCACAACCTTTCGATTGCAAGGCTCTAACCACTAAGCCATATGCCTCCATCATATATAATAAACGAAAAAGGAGAAAATTAGCGACGGAAATATAAACCTTATATAACGATGCAAATATATGAAAGTTTAAATAAGCGATGTGATAAGTGATATGATGTAACAGATGCTAACTGATCTAACCCATGCCAGCGTGGAAGATAGACATTAAACGATGATGATGATGATATATATATTTTAATGCGATGAAATACCAATGATGGTTGGAAAATCACTGATGAAGGACTATTTTTATCATATGTAACCCATGTGCAAACCACGCAGTATAGTTCTTTCTTCTCATGTTTTTTATATATATATATATATATATATGTTTCTTTTATTTGCCACCAGGGCATCAAAAGTGGGACAAGTACAAAGGGGGGAGTTTACACAAAAAGGCGTCCTCAATAAGGAGGAGGCAATAACAAAATATAAAAATAAAATAAAATATAACAAAAAATAAAATTTATAACAAAATCCTCAATAGAGAGAAGGCGCCTTGGGGGGGTCGCACACACCCCCGAAAAAAGTGTGCAACCCTTTTCCTCAGGAGCACAGAGAGGGGGTGCTCCCTCGTTCCTTCCTCCTCGCCACCTACAGGCTTATGTAAAGAGAAGGCCCATTCACACGGGCCATTCTCGCCACTTTCACCCACCTTTCATAAAAACGACTGGGGTGGAGCACCTCTCTCTCCATCCTGATCCTTCTTCCGAAATGATATCGGAAGAAACGGACCAGTTGTTGGCCAGAGAGAAAGGTGCCTGACCTCAGTCCTTTCAGACGCGTCCACCATACAACCTCTTTCGCCATGGCTATTACGCACAGAAACACCGCCTCTGCATATATATATAATAGAATAATCGAGTATCGGAAAATCACCTCACGAATTAACGATAAACAAATCCGACATGAGTGGCAGAGGGCTCAATAAT
>OZ024766.1:9931314-9961314 GCA_964016885.1 Eledone cirrhosa | reverse complement strand
GCTGGGGTAATTTGCTGGCCTTGTGCCAAAAGTAGAAACAATTATTTATTCAAAGTAAGCCGAGGTTGACTTTGCCTTTCATCCTTACGGGGTCGATAAAATAAAGTACCAGTAATACACTGGGGTATTTGCTGGCCTTGTGCCTAAAGTAGAAACAATTATTTATTCAAAGTAAGCCGAGGTTGACTTTGCCTTTCATCCTTACGGGGTCGATAAAATAAAGTACCAGTAATACACTGGGGTAACTGCTGGCCTTGTGCCAAAAGTAGAAACAATTATTTATTCAAAGTAAGCCGAGGTTGACTTTGCCTTTCATCCTTACGGGGTCGATAAAATAAAGTACCAGTAATACACTGGGGTAATTGCTGGCCTTGTGCCTAAAGTAGAAACAATTATTTATTCAAAGTAATCCAACTTATTTTACTAACGGGATAAAAAAAATATAAAATGGACACAGTCCCACACTCCTCCCTTTATTATAGTATAGATTTAATTTGTATTTCTGCCACCAGGTGTCAGCACTGGCTCTGGACCCCTCCGGTGCTCGGCTCGTTACCGGAGGTTATGACTACGACATTACGTTTTGGGACTTTGCCGGTATGGACGCCTCTTTGAGACACTTTCGGAGCCTGAGACCCTGCGAATGGTGAGTTGTGGTGATGGTGATGGTGATTGTTTTATTCTATATCTATCTCTCTCTCTCTTTCTCTATGTATCTCTTTATATATATGTATATATATATATATATCAAATAGATATCCACAAGGTGGACGTTACTTCTGCTAGAAATAGGAGTAGGGATTGTAGCCTCCGAGCTCAACAAGTTATGAGATTTGGATCCGTTAAATGCAAATGAATCAAAACATATCAAATATGTTTAGAATTTTGTGTTTCTCAATAAGCAAGCTCAACAGACTTTATCTAGAGTCATAATAACCCCCAAAAAGATCTTTGGCGCTGTACAGTTGTACAGAAGACCTGCCTTCCCTTACATACAAACTTAAACCTACAGTCAGTAGGCACCTCTTAACCCAATATACACCACACCTCACAAACCCTACACCATCCTCCTATTTCCATCTGTAAAGTGGTCATGTAGGTGTCCTGACAAAAAGACACCCAGTCCACACTGTAAAGTGGTCATGTTGGTGTCCTGACAAAAAGACACCCAGTCCACACTGTAAAGTGGTCATGTAGGTGTCCTGACAAAAAGACACCCAGTCCACACTGTAAAGTGGTCATGTAGGTGTCATGACAAAAAAAACACCCAGTCCACACTGTAAAGTGGTCATGTACGTGTCATGACAAAAAGACACCCAGTCCACACAGTAAAGTGGTCATGTAGGTGTCATGACAAAAAGACACCCAGTCCACACTGTAAAGTGGTCATGTAGGTGTCATGACAAAAAAGTCACCCAGTCCACACTGTAAAGTGGTCATGTAGGTGTCCTGACAAAAAGACACCCAGTCCACACTGTAAAGTGGTCATGTAGGTGTCCTGACAAAAAGACACCCAGTCCACACTGTAAAGTGGTCATGTAGGTGTCCTGACAAAAAGACACCCAGTCCACACTGTAAAGTGGTCATGTAGGTGTCATGACAAAAAGACACCCAGTCCACACTGTAAAGTGGTCATGTAGGTGTCATGACAAAAAGACACCCAGTCCACACAGTAAAGTGGTCATGTAGGTGTCATGACAAAAAGACACCCAGTCCACACAGTAAAGTGGTCATGTAGGTGTCATGACAAAAAGCACCCAGTCCACACTGTAAAGTGGTCATGTAGGTGTCCTGACAAAAAGACACCCAGTCCACACTGTAAAGTGGTCATGTAGGTGTCCTGACAAAAAGACACCCAGTCCACACTGTAAAGTGGTCATGTAGGTGTCCTGACAAAAAGACACCCAGTCCACACTGTAAAGTGGTCATGTAGGTGTCACGACAAAAAACACCCAGTCCACACTGTAAAGTGGTCATGTAGGTGTCCTGACAAAAAGACACCCAGTCCACACTGTAAAGTGGTCATGTAGGTGTCCTGACAAAAAGACACCCAGTCCACACTGTAAAGTGGTCATGTAGGTGTCCTGACAAAAAGACACCCAGTCCACACTGTAAAGTGGTCATGTAGGTGTCCTGACAAAAAGACACCCAGTCCACACTGTAAAGTGGTCATGTAGGTGTCCTGACAAAAAGACACCCAGTCCACACTGTAAAGTGGTCATGTAGGTGTCCTGACAAAAAGACACCCAGTCCACACTGTAAAGTGGTCATGTAGGTGTCCTGACAAAAAGACACCCAGTCCACACTGTAAAGTGGTCATGTAGGTGTCCTGACAAAAAGACACCCAGTCCACACTGTAAAGTGGTCATGTAGGTGTCCTGACAAAAAGACACCCAGTCCACACTGTAAAGTGGTCATGTAGGTGTCCTGACAAAAAGACACCCAGTCCACACTGTAAAGTGGTCATGTAGGTGTCACGACAAAAAACACCCAGTCCACACTGTAAAGTGGTCATGTAGGTGTCCTGACAAAAAGACATCCAGTCCACACTGTAAAGTGGTCATGTAGGTGTCCTGACAAAAAGACACCCAGTCCACACTGTAAAGTGGTCATGTAGGTGTCCTGACAAAAAGACACCCAGTCCACACTGTAAAGTGGTCATGTAGGTGTCCTGACAAAAAGACACCCAGTCCACACTGTAAAGTGGTCATGTAGGTGTCCTGACAAAAAGACACCCAGTCCACACTGTAAAGTGGTCATGTAGGTGTCCTGACAAAAAGACACCCAGTCCACACTGTAAAGTGGTCATGTAGGTGTCCTGACAAAAAGACACCCAGTCCACACTGTAAAGTGGTCATGTAGGTGTCACGACAAAAAACACCCAGTCCACACTGTAAAGTGGTCATGTAGGTGTCCTGACAAAAAGACACCCAGTCCACACTGTAAAGTGGTCATGTAGGTGTCATGACAAAAAGTACCCAGTCCACACTGTAAAGTGGTCATGTAGGTGTCATGACAAAAAGACACCCAGTCCACACTGTAAAGTGGTCATGTAGGTGTCCTGACAAAAAGACACCCAGTCCACACTGTAAAGTGGTCATGTAGGTGTCACGACAAAAAACACCCAGTCCACACTGTAAAGTGGTCATGTAGGTGTCCTGACAAAAAGACACCCAGTCCACACTGTAAAGTGGTCATGTAGGTGTCATGACAAAAAGTACCCAGTCCACACTGTAAAGTGGTCATGTAGGTGTCATGACAAAAAAAACACCCAGTCCACACTGTAAAGTGGTCATGTAGGTGTCATGACAAAAACCACCCAGTCCACACTGTAAAGTGGTCATGTAGGTGTCACGACAAAAAGCACCCAGTCCACACTGTAAAGTGGTCATGTAGGTGTCCTGACAAAAAGACACCCAGTCCACACTGTAAAGTGGTCATGTAGGTGTCATGACAAAAAGATACCCAGTCCACACAGTAAAGTGGTCATGTAGGTGTCATGACAAAAAGACACCCAGTCCACACTGTAAAGTGGTCATGTAGGTGTCATGACAAAAAGATACCCAGTCCACACAGTAAAGTGGTCATGTAGGTGTCATGACAAAAAGACACCCAGTCCACACTGTAAAGTGGTCATGTAGGTGTCATGACAAAAAACACACCCAGTCCACACTGTAAAGTGGTCATGTAGGTGTCATGACAAAAACCACCCAGTCCACACTGTAAAGTGGTCATGTAGGTGTCCTGACAAAAAGACACCCAGTCCACACTGTAAAGTGGTCATGTAGGTGTCATGACAAAAAGATACCCAGTCCACACAGTAAAGTGGTCATGTAGGTGTCATGACAAAAAGACACCCAGTCCACACTGTAAAGTGGTCATGTAGGTGTCATGACAAAAAGATACCCAGTCCACACAGTAAAGTGGTCATGTAGGTGTCATGACAAAAAAAACACCCAGTCCACACAGTAAAGTGGTCATGTAGGTGTCCTGACAAAAAGACACCCAGTCCACACTGTAAAGTGGTCATGTAGGTGTCATGACAAAAAGTACCCAGTCCACACTGTAAAGTGGTCATGTAGGTGTCATGACAAAAAGTACCCAGTCCACACTGTAAAGTGGTCATGTAGGTGTCATGACAAAAAGCACCCAGTCCACACTGTAAAGTGGTCATGTAGGTGTCATGACAAAAAGCACCCAGTCCACACTGTAAAGTGGTCATGTAGGTGTCCTGACAAAAAGACACCCAGTCCACACTGTAAAGTGGTCATGTAGGTGTCATGACAAAAAGTACCCAGTCCACACTGTAAAGTGGTCATGTAGGTGTCATGACAAAAAGTACCCAGTCCACACTGTAAAGTGGTCATGTAGGTGTCATGACAAAAAGCACCCAGTCCACACTGTAAAGTGGTCATGTAGGTGTCCTGACAAAAAGTACCCAGTCCACACTGTAAAGTGGTCATGTAGGTGTCATGACAAAAAGCACCCAGTCCACACTGTAAAGTGGTCATGTAGGTGTCCTGACAAAAAGACACCCAGTCCACACTGTAAAGTGGTCATGTAGGTGTCATGACAAAAAGTACCCAGTCCACACTGTAAAGTGGTCATGTAGGTGTCATGACAAAAAGCACCCAGTCCACACTGTAAAGTGGTCATGTAGGTGTCCTGACAAAAAGACACCCAGTCCACACTGTAAAGTGGTCATGTAGGTGTCATGACAAAAAGACACCCAGTCCACACAGTAAAGTGGTCATGTAGGTGTCACAACAAAAAGCACCCTGTCCACACTGTAAAGTGGTTGATGTAGGTGTCACGACAAAAAGACACCCAGTCCACACTGTAAAGTGGTTATGTAGGTGTCACGACAAAAAGACACCCAGTCCACACTGTAAAGTGGTCATGTAGGTATCATGACAAAAAGTACCCAGTCCACACTGTAAAGTGGTCATGTAGGTGTCACGACAAAAACCACCCAGTCCACACTGTAAAGTGGTCATGTAGGTGTCCTGACAAAATGACAAAAAGACACCCAGTCCACACTGTAAAGTGGTCATGTAGGTGTCACGACAAAATACACCCAGTCCACACTGTAAAGTGGTCATGTAGGTGTCACGACAAAATACACCCAGTCCACACTGTAAAGTGGTCATGTAGGTGACAACAAAAAGTACCCAGTCGACACTGTAAAGTGGTCATGTAGGTGTCATGACAAAAAGCACCCAGTCCACACTGTAAAGTGGTCATGTAGGTGTCATGACAAAAACCACCCAGTCCACACTGTAAAGTGGTCATGTAGGTGTCATGACAAAAACCACCCAGTCCACACTGTAAAGTGGTCATGTAGGTGTCATGACAAAAAGACACCCAGTCCACACTGTAAAGTGGTCATGTAGGTGTCACGACAAAATACACCCAGTCCACACTGTAAAGTGGTCATGTAGGTGACAACAAAAAGTACCCAGTCGACACTGTAAAGTGGTCATGTAGGTGTCATGACAAAAAGCACCCAGTCCACACTGTAAAGTGGTCATGTAGGTGTCACAACAAAAAACACCCAGTCCACACTGTAAAGTGGTCATGTAGGTGTCATGACAAAAAGTACCCAGTCCACACTGTAAAGTGGTCATGTAGGTGTCACAACAAAAAGCACCCAGTCCACACTGTAAAGTGGTCATGTAGGTGTCACAACAAAAAACACCCAGTCCACACTGTAAAGTGGTCATGTAGGTGTCCTGACAAAAAGACACCCAGTCCACACTGTAAAGTGGTCATGTAGGTGTCACGACAAAATACACCCAGTCCACACTGTAAAGTGGTCATGTAGGTGACAACAAAAAGTACCCAGTCGACACTGTAAAGTGGTCATGTAGGTGTCACAACAAAAAGTACCCAATCCACACTGTAAAGTGGTCATGTAGGTGTCATGACAAAAAGCACCCAGTCCACACTGTAAAGTTGTCATGTAGGTGTCATGACAAAAAGCACCCAGTCCACACTGTAAAGTGGTTGTGTAGGAAACACGGTAAAAACCTCCCAGTCCACACTGTAAATGTGGTTGGCGTTAGGAAGGGCATCCAGCTGTAGAAAACCAGCCAGAAACAGTTCTATATGAGCGAGACACGGTCACTCGACCCAACTTGCCTCTAAATGGGACAGACCTGTCTAACCCATGCTAGCGTGGAAGGTGGACGTTAATCGATGATGATATATATACATAAATATTTACATATATATCATCATCAACGTTTAACGTCCATCTTCCACGCTAGCATGGGTTTAGATGGGAATTGTCCCACTTGAGGCAAGATTGGTCGGGTGACCATGTCTCACTCGTATAGGACTGTCTGACAAGTTTTCTACAGTTGGATGCCCTTCCTAACACCAACCACATTTACAGTGTGGACTGGGAGGTTTTTACCGTGTTACCTACATGGCCACATTACTGCGTGGACTGTGTGTTTTTTGTCGTGACACCTACACGCCCTCATTTATTTAGGACTGGATGTTGTGGTACCAACATAACTTTACAGAGAAAGGGGTGGTGTTGATGGGGTTGGGGTAGTGGGATGGGGGTGTATATTTGATTAAGAGGTGTCAACATAACATTATATATATATAATCATATATATATATAATCTCAAATTATAATGTCAATGGCTGAGTATTCCACACCACAAATATGTGTGTCGTTTAACATAGTTCTCAGGGAGATTCAGCATGACACAGTGTATGTGACAAGAAAAGCTGTCCCTTTAGATTACAGGCACAGTCCAAATTTTATTCTATCTTAAGTGTCTGAGCATTTCACAGAAAGTGACACGTGGTTTGATAAGAAGTTGTCTCATTACGCCGCACTCTCTCGCATCATTACAGCCACCAAATTCGGAACCTGCAGTACAGTACAACAGGAGACGTGTTGCTAGTCGTAGCAGCTAATGCACAGGCCAAAGTTATTGACAGGGATGGCTTCGAGAAGATGGAATGTGTTAAAGGGGACCAATATATTGCAGATATGTCCAATACTAAGGTAAGCTTGTATGTACACTATACACACACACACACACATATATATATATATATATATATATATATATATATATATATATATATATATATATATATATGTATGTATGTATGTATATATACACATATATATGTTTTTTTTTTATATATATATATATTTCTTCTATATACCAATTGTGTTATTTCTGTTTACCTTTTATATATATATATATATATATATATATATATATATATACATATATGTATATATACATATATGTATATATACATATATATATATATGTATATATATGTATATATATATATATATATATATATGTATATATATATATATATACATATATATACACATCATCATCATCATCATCATCATCATCATTTTACGTCCGCTTTTCCCTGCTTGCAAGGGTGGGACGGGTCCTATTCAGCACAGCATCTCTCCACTCGTCACGGTCCCTTGTCATCTCCACCGTGAGCTTCAATGATCTGAGGTCTGTTCTCACCACCTCCGCCCATGTTTTTCGTGGTCTGCCTCTACCACGTCTTCCTTCAACTGGCATTTCCTGGCACTTCTTCACCCACCGGTCATCCTCCATGTACATCACATGTCCATACCACCTCAGTCTCCTCTCCCGTACACTACATTCTATCCCTCTCAGACACAGTTTCTCTCTCAACACATCACATGTCCATACCACCTCAGTCTCCTCTCCCGTACACTACATTCTATCCCTCTCAGACACAGTTTCTCTCTCAACACATCACATGTCCATACCACCTCAGTCTCCTCTCCCGTACACTACATTCTATCCCTCTCAGACACAGTTTCTCTCTCAACACATTACATGTCCATACCACCTCAGTCTCCTCTCCCGTACACTACATTCTATCCCTCTCAGACACAGTTTCTCTCTCAACACATCACATGTCCATACCACCTCAGTCTCCTCTCCCGTACACTACATTCTATCCCTCTCAGACACAGTTTCTCTCTCAACACATCACATGTCCATACCACCTCAGTCTCCTCTCCCGTACACTACATTCTATCCCTCTCAGACACAGTTTCTCTCTCAACACATCACATGTCCATACAACCTCAGTCTCCTCTCCCGCACACTACATTCTATCCCTCTCAGACACAGTTTCTCTCTCAACACATTTATGTATGTATATATACATATATATATATATATATATATATATGTATATATATATATATATACATATATATACATATATGTATATATACATATATATATATATATATATGTATATATATATATATATATACACACACACATACACATATATATGTATATATATCTGTGTGTATATATATATATATATACACTGTTCACTTCCCTGACATTTGTGTATTATTCTATGCACTATACATGCACCTTTGACGAGTTGTAGTGCACCTGAGCACTGTACACAATAATTTCATTATTATTATTATTATATGTATATATACCTGTGTGTATATATATATATATACACACACACACACACACATACACATATATATATATATTGCGAAATGTTCTTTCAGGGTCATGTAGCGATGTTGAACTCTGGTTGTTGGCATCCGAAAGACAGAAATGAGTTTATGACCTGTGGGAATGACAGGTATGTATGTTTGCTGTGGCTTTGAAAAATACTCCCAGTACACTCTGTAAAGTTTTAGTGCTGGTGTCACAATAACATGAGCCCAGTACATAGAGTCAAGATGTGATCTCTCCAAATTGTCTAGTTGGTCGCGGGCCACAGGCCATGACAAATTCTCCTGTTGTAAGCAATGCCAGGTCATGAGACCATGTCTTGTTCACATGGATCTGATTTTGGCTTGGCTTCTACAGCTGGATGTCCCACCTGGTGCCAACCTCAATTACAGTGAGTACTGGGTGATTTTTGTTGTGACACCTACGCACACACACACACATATATATATATATATATACTCTGAACGCCTTGCTTCCCTGGGCATGGATTCATTGAAGCTCTGATGTCTGGCAATGGACTTGGTAAACACCCACAAAGTTATTAACCATCTCGCCAACAATAACTCTGAGCACCTTTTTGATCTCCATGTGTCTAAACACGTGGACAGGCCTACAAAGTCAGAAAACAGCACAGCTCCCATGACTTTCGGAAACATTTTTTCACGCTTAGAGTTGCTGAAGCATGGAACAAACTACCTGCATCAGTTGTTAGCTGTCGGGACACTGCATCCTTTAAAACCTCCATGGAACAAACTGCCTGCATCAGTTGTTAGCTGTCGGGACACTGCATCCTTTAAAACCTCCATGGAACAAACTGCCTGCGTCAGTTGTTAGCTGTCGAGACACTGCATCCTTTAAAACCTCCATGGAACAAACTACCTGCATCAGTTGTTAGCTGCCGAGACACTGCATCCTTTAAAACCTCCATGGAACAAACTGCCTGCATCGGTTGTTAGCTGTCGGGACACTGCATCCTTTAAAACCTCCATGGAACAAACTGCCTGCGTCAGTTGTTAGCTGTCGAGACACTGCATCCTTTAAAACCTCCATGGAACAAACTACCTGCATCAGTTGTTAGCTGCCGAGACACTGCATCCTTTAAAACCTCCATGGAACAAACTACCTGCATCAGTTGTTAGCTGTCGAGACACTGCATCCTTTAAGGCCTCCATGGAACAAACTACCTGCATCAGTTGTTAGCTGCCGAGACACTGCATTCTTTAAAACCTCCATGGAACAAACTGCCTGCAGTAGTTGTTAGCTGTCGAGACACTGCATCCTTTAAAACCTCCATGGAACAAACTACCTGCATCAGTTGTTAGCTGCTGAGACACTGCATCCTTTAAAACTTCAATGGAACAAACTCCCTGCATCAGTTGTTAGCTGTCGAGACACTACATCCTTTAAAACCTCCATGGAACAAACTACCTGCATCAGTTGTTAGCTGTCGAGACACTGCATCCTTTAAAACCTCCATGGAACAAACTACCTGCATCAGTTGTTAGCTGTCGAGACACTGCATCCTTTAAAACCTCCATGGAACAAACTACCTGCATCAGTTGTTAGCTGTCGAGACACTGCATCCTTTAAAACCTCCATGGAACAAACTACCTGCATCAGTTGTTAGCTGTCGAGACACTGCATCTTTTAAAACCTCCATGAAACAAACTACCTGCATCAGTTGTTAGCTGTCGAGACACTGCATCCTTTAAAACCTCCATGGAACAAACTACCTGCATCAGTTGTTAGCTGTCGAGACACTGCATCCTTTAAAACCTCCATGGTACAAACTACTTGCATCAGTTGTTAGCTGTCGAGACACTGCATCCTTTAAAACCTCCATGGAACAAACTCCTTACATCAGTTGTTAGCTGTCGAGACACTGCATCCTTTAAAACCCTCATGCTTCCCGAAATTCGCCAAAACTACACCTGATGTACCCCTTCCACACACATGCACACATGTGTATATCATGACTCATGCACTGTTCATTTTCCTGACGTTTGTACATTACCCTATGTACTATACATACACCTTTGATGAGTTGTAGTGCACCTGAGCACTGTACACAATATTTTCATTATTATTATTGCAGCATACAGTTACGGCCCTTGCCATTCTGAGTTCAAATCCCGCCAAGGTTAACTTTGCCTTTCATCCTTACGGGGTCGATAAAATAAAGTACCAGTAATGTACTGGGTAATTGCTGGCCTTGTGCCAAAAGTAGAAACAATTATTATTTTTATATAACAAAGAGGGTGTGGTAAGATACCAGGTGGACCATAACTCACCAGAGTACTCAATACTTAGAGTAGTAGAGTGGGTAATAGGAAAAGAGTCAGGACCCCGACGGCTGAGCTCCTGCTGCTTCGACAGCTAGATACGAACTAAGGCAGAGTTCAGCCGTCTTTTCATATGTATATGCATGTGTGGTCCCGTAACTCCTGAGGGAGTTTTAGGGGCCATTGTATTGACATATGGTATATCATGGGCATTTTTAAACCTGGCAGAGCCCATATCCAGATCTGAATACAGCAGATTTCTTCGAGAGAAGGGTAAAGCTAGTGAGAGAGTAAGTGAAAAAGAGATATAGAGGAAGAATCAACCCCAGTACTAAACTGGTACTATATTTTATCGACCTTGACCCTTTAGTATTCACATTACTCTATATATACTATTGTATTTTCACAGTAAAGGCTTTACCTCCCATAATATCTCACATAACATTTACATTACTCTATATATACTATTGTATTTTCACAGTAAAGGCTTTACCTCACATAATATCTCACATAACATTTACATTACTCTATATATACTATTGTATTTTCACAGTAAAGGCTTTACCTCACATAATATCTCACATAACATTTACATTACTCTATATATACTATTGTATATTCACAGTAAAGGCTTTACCTCCCATAACATCTCACATAACATCTACATTACTCTATATATACTTTTGTATTTTCACAGTAAAGTCTGTACCTCACATAATATCTCACATAACATTTACATTACTCTATATATACTATTGTATTTTCACAGTAAAGGCTTTACCTCACATAATATCTCACATAACATTTACATTACTCTATATATACTATTGTATATTCACAGTAAAGGCTTTACCTCCCATAACATCTCACATAACATCTACATTACTCTATATATACTTTTGTATTTTCACAGTAAAGTCTGTACCTCACA
Source organism: Eledone cirrhosa (assembly GCA_964016885.1). Taxonomy (NCBI): domain Eukaryota; kingdom Metazoa; phylum Mollusca; class Cephalopoda; order Octopoda; family Eledonidae; genus Eledone; species Eledone cirrhosa. The sequence continues at coordinate 9,949,573 of OZ024766.1, read as the reverse complement.
TAATATCTCACATAACATTTACATTACTCTATATATACTATTGTATTTTCACAGTAAAGGCTTTACCTCACATAATATCTCACATAACATTTACATTACTCTATATATACTATTGTATTTTCACAGTAAAGGCTTTACCTCACATAATATCTCACATAACATTTACATTACTCTATATATACTATTGTATATTCACAGTAAAGGCTTTACCTCCCATAACATCTCACATAACATCTACATTACTCTATATATACTTTTGTATTTTCACAGTAAAGTCTGTACCTCACATAATATCTCACATAACATTTACATTACTCTATATATACTATTGTATTTTCACAGTAAAGGCTTTACCTCCCATAATATCTCACATAACATTTACATTACTCTATATATACTATTGTATTTTCACAATAAAGGCTTTACCTCACATAATATCTCACATAACATTTACATTACTCTATATATACTATTGTATTTTCACAGTAAAGGCTTTACCTTACATAATACCTCACATAACATTTACATTACTCTATATATACTATTGTATTTTCACAGTAAAGGCTTTATCTCACATAATATCTCACATAACATTTACATTACTCTATATATACTATTATATTTTCACAGTAAAGGCTTTACCTCACATAATATCTCACATAACATTTACATTACTCTATATATACTATTGTATTTTCACAGTAAAGGCTTTACCTCCCATAATATCTCACATAACATTTACATTACTCTATATATACTATTGTATTTTCACAGTAAATGCTTTACCTCACATAATATCTCGCATAACATTTACATTACTCTATATATACTATTATATTTTCATTGTAAAGGCTTTACCTCGCATAATTATCTCACATAATATCAAATCTATGAGATTTTGATAGTATTTATTTTGATAACAATACCTTAACATCAGTTTGAGCGGCCAGTTTCAACAGAAAGAGGTGGAGAATTTTGGCTTGTTTGAACACTAAAGGGTTAAATGGACAAAAGGCAAAATTTGTTTTTATACACAAACCTTTTCTTGCAGCACAGTACGTTTGTGGGACCTCAACAACCCTTTCTCACAGCGTGTGGTGATCAAATGCAGATGTGATAAGGGTCGCAGAACGAACCCTACAGCGTGTACATACTCCAGGAATGGTAACTACATAGCTGCTGCATGCCAAGATGGTTCTATACAGCTTTGGGACTGCAACAGAAAATTTGTGAGTAAAATTCTTTGATTTAAAATTTTTTTTGAAATTTATAAATAAATAAATCCTTTTGGTAGTGAACCTTTGTTAAGTTGTGTTCCGAATTTAAAAACTTTCTTTTACAATTTTATGTAAGAACCTTTGTTAAGTTATGTTCCAAACACTCCTGGTTCTATGATACAAAACTGTTTGAGTGTTTATATTATATAAACACTTTATATAAAGAGTGTTTATATTTATATAAAAACTTTCCATTATAATTCTATGTAAGAACTTTTGTTAAGTTATGTTCCAAATCTAAAAACTTTTCATCATAATTTTATGTAAGAACCTTTGTTAAGTTATGTTCCAACCACCCCTGGTTCTATGATACAAAACTGTTTGTTTTAAAGTGTTTATATTTATCTAAAAACCTTCCACCATAATTTTATGTAAGAACCTTTGTTAAGTTATGTTCCGAAATGGATACCACATCACACCACTAAATGCTCTCCTCTCCACAGGTCAGTACCTCCATGCTAAACAGAACAGCGCACATGAAGGGAAGCGATACCACCTCTTTGTGTTTTTCATATGATGGGAGAGTTCTTGCATCCAGGGGAGGTAAGTGAGGTCACACTTTCCTTGTGTGCATGTATACATATATATTTGTATTCAAAATAGGGGGTACACAGGACAAAGACAGTGGGAAAAACAATGAAAAGACCGACAATCCCATCTCTTCAATAAACATCTGGAAATCACTACAGTTTTGGTTAGGGTTAGGGCTATACTATACATATCATCATCATCGTTTAACGTCCATCTTCCACGCTTGCATGGGTTTGGACGGGAGTTTTCCCACTTGAGGCAAAAGTGGTTGTCTTGCTCGCATGGGACTGTCTGGCGGGTTTTCTACAGCTGGATGCCCTTCCTAACACCAACCACATTTACAGTGTGGACTGGGAGGTTTTTACCGTGTTACCTACACGGCCACATTACAGCGTGGACTGTGTTTTTTTGTCGTGACACCTACACAACCTCATTTGTTTCGGGCTGGATGTTGTGGTACCAACATAACTTTACATTGAAAGGGGTGGGGGTAGTGGGACGGGGGTGTATTTTGTTAGAGGTGCCTACTGACTGTAGTAGGTTTCACTTTGTACTTAGGTAAGGCGGGTCTTCTGTATTACTGTGTAGTGCCAAAGTACTCGGTCCAGTGACATTGTCTTGGAGAGGTGTAAGTGTGTGAGGTCGGAATTTATCAGCTCGTCCCAGGTTTTTCTGGGACTGCCTACTCCGTGGCTACCGTCTATCTTTATTGCCCTGCACTTTTTATACAGCTGTCGTTCTATATATATATCATATATGTGTATATTTAGGTGATGACACAGTAAAACTATGGGATATACGCCACTTCAAGAAACCCCTGGTTACAGCTGAGGGGCTCCTTAATCTTTTTCCTGTGTAAGTACTCCCATTTTTTTCTCTCTTTCTCTCACACACACAGAGAGATATGTATCATCATCATCATCATCATCATCATCATCATCATCTTTTTACATCTGCTTTTCCGTTTGCAAGGGTGGGACGGTTCCTATTCAGCACAGCATCTCTCCGCTTGTCACGGTCCTTCGTCATCTCCTCCGTGAGCTTCAGCGATCTGATGTCTGCTATCACCACCTCCACCCAAGTTTTTTGTGGTTTTCCTCTACTGCGTCTACCTTCTACTGGGATTTCTTCGCACTTTCTTCACCCAGCGGTCATCCTCTATGCACATCACATGTCCATACCATCTCAGTCTTCTCTCCCGCACACCACAACTTCTCCCTCTCAGACACGGTTTCTCTCTCAACTCGTCTATGCTTGGTCGTTCACGCACATTGACATTGCACATCCAACGGAGCATGCTTGCTTCATTTCTCTCCATCCGTCGCATATCCTCCACAGTTGCTGCCCATATCTCACTACCATGCAGCATCGCACTCCTCACACTGGCATCATATAACCGGCCTTTCGTACGCAGGGAGAAACCCTTCTTTGTCAGCAGAGGAAGCACCTCCCTAAACTTCTTCCAACCCCTTCCTTATTCCTGATACTATGGCCTCGGAACCCCACCACCACCCCTCCCATGCTAATCTGATCACCTAGGTACCGGAAGCTATCAACTACTTATGTATATACATATATATATATATTTATAGAAATGAGTAGGACCCCGACGGCTGAGCTCAAGCCGTTTCGACAGCTAATTCTGGACTAAATGAACATTTTTATCCTGGTACATGAATAGCCGAGCTTCTCAGGGGGTAATTCCATATATGGTAAAAGTGATTGTCACAAGGATTGGTCAAAAGTTTGTTGTTGAGACACATAATTCTATCATGGCAATTTGTGGAAGGAAGGGGTAGCTGAACTTGCTGAACTTTTCACCATTCCTTGTGACAATCACTTTTACCATATATGGAATTACCCCCTGAGAAGCTCGGCTATTCATGTACCAGGATAAAAATTTTCATTTAGTCCAGAATTAGCTGTCGAAACGGCTTGCGCTCAGCCGTCGGGGTCCTACTCGTTCCTATTACCCACTCTACTACCCTAAGTATTGAGTACTTTGGTGCGTTATGGTCCATCTGGTTCCTTACCATATTTCCTTCGTTATATATATATATATAATATTATATTTTGAGAATAAACTCTCAGTCATTTACAATAATTAAGCTCCAGGAAGGGTCTCTTCCGAGCAGTTAATACATTTAAAGTGTACGATAAACACGAAATGTGTTTACATTGCAACAGACAAAGTTAGCCATTAATGAAATAAACTAATAAAAGTGAATACAATTTGTCTGTCTCGATATAAGTCAATAAAGACAAGATTATATTGGCAACTGCCATGATTCCTGGACATATTTAAATTTCAAAATTCAAACCTGTTCTGTAGACGAATTTGAACCTCGAAACCCAAATAAGTTTCGCAACGGTGGAATGTGAATTGAAAAATAAAGAGAATCGAAATGGAATAGAAATAAAAGAGTGAAATACCCAAATCTTCTGTGCTTATCAACAGGAATCCAGTAAGATTAGTTTATCACACATCAAACATTTTTCAGGACTGACTACACGTGGGTAGGCAGGCCAAAACTAGCTATCCCACATTCACGGTGCTAGAAATAACAGCCGCTTATGCAGGATTAAGGATCAGCTCATACAATAAAGGAGCAATACATTATATTATATTTTGAGAATAAACTCTCAGTCATTTACAATAATTAAGCTCCAGGAAGGGTCTCTTCCGAGCAGTTAATACATTTAATTGGCTGTTGCCAATATAATATTGTCTTTATTGACTTATATCGAGACAGACAAATTGTATTCACTTTTATTAGTTTATTTCATTAATGGCTAACTTTGTCTGTTGCAATGTAAACACATTTCGTGTTTATCGTACACTTTAAATGTATCATCATCATCATCATCATCAGGTTTAGCGTCCGTGTTCCACGCTTGCATGGGTTTGGACGGGGGTTTTTCCACTTGAGGCAAGAGTGGTTGTCTTGCTCGCATAGGACTGTCTGGCGGGTTTTCTACAGTTGGATGCCCTTCCTAACACCAACCACATTTACAGTGTGGGGCTGGGAGGTTTTTACCGTGTTGCCTACACGGCCACATTACAGCGTGGACTGTCTGGCGGGTTTTCTACAGCTGGATGCCCTTCCTAACACCAACCACATTTACAGTGTGGGGCTGGGAGGTTTTTACCGTGTTGCCTACACGGCCACATTACAGCGTGGACTGTCTGGCTGGTTTTCTACAGCTGGATGCCCTTCCTAACACCAACCACATTTACAGTGTGGGGCTGGGAGGTTTTTACCGTGTTGCCTACACGGCCACATTACAGCGTGGACTGTCTGGCGGGTTTTCTACAGCTGGATGCCCTTCCTAACACCAACCACATTTACAGTGTGGGGCTGGGAGGTTTTTACCGTGTTGCCTACACGGCCACATTACAGCGTGGACTGTCTGGCTGGTTTTCTACAGCTGGATGCCCTTCCTAACACCAACCACATTTACAGTGTGGGGCTGGGAGGTTTTTACCGTGTTGCCTACACGGCCACATTTACAGCGTGGATTGTGTGTTTTTTGTCGTGACACCTACACGACCTCATTTGTTTCGGCCTGGATGTTGTGGGACCAACATAACTGTACATTGGAAGGGGCGGTGTGGGTGGGGTGGAGGTGGTGGGACGGGGGTGTGTTTTGATAGAGGTGCCTACTGACTGTAGTAGGTTTTTACTTTGTATTTAGGTAAGGCGGGTCTTCTCTATTACTGAGTACCGCCAAAGGTCTCGGTCCAGTGACATTGTCTTGGAGAGGTGTAAGTGTGTGAGGTCGGAATTTATCAGCTCGTCCCAGGTTTTTCTGGGTCTGCCTACTCCGTGGCTACCGTCTATCTTTATTGCCCTGCACTTTGTTATATATATATATATATATATTTCCTCTTCCTCTCTTATCAAACACAGGACCGACTGTATGTTCAGTCCGAACGACAGGATCGTCTTAACAGGATTGTCAGTGGGTCGCAATGGCGGCAACGGCAAGCTGGTCTTCCTGGACAGAGAAACTTTGAAGACTGTCACCAGTATTGAGGTGACAGACAGCGTAAGTCTCCTCTTTCTGTGTATATTCTTATATATAGCGACATAAACTGGACTTAGGATCATAATTTCGTGGGTTTGATTCCTGGACTGGGTTGTTTGGTGTGTTCTTGAGCAAGATACTTCATTTTATGTTGCTCCTAGGACCACTATGGCTGATAGCCACTAATACTAACTACTGTACTGTACATTAGATAATGTAGTCCTAGATATACTATGGCTGATAGCCACTAATACTAACTATTGTGCTGTACATTAGATAATGTAGTTCTAGATATACTATGTCTGATAGCCACTAATACTAACTACTGTACTGTACATTAGATAATGTAGTTCTAGATATACTATGTCTGATAGCCACTAATACTAACTACTGTACTGTACATTAGATAATGTAGTCCTAGATATACTATGGCTGATAGCCACTAATACTAACTACTGTACTGTACATTAGATAATGTAGTCCTAGATACACTATGTCTGATAGCCACTAATACTAACTACTGTACTGTACATTAGATAATGTAGTTCTAGATATACTATGTCTGATAGCCACTAATACTAACTACTGTACTGTACATTAGATAATGTAGTCCTAGATATACTATGGCTGATAGCCACTAATACTAACTACTGTGCTGTACATTAGATAATGTAGTTCTAGATATACTATGTCTGATAGCCACTAATACTAACTACTGTACTGTACATTAGATAATGTAGTCCTAGATATACTATGTGTGATAGCCACTAATACTAACTACTGTACTGTACATTAGATAATGTAGTCCTAGATATACTATGTCTGATAGCCACTAATACTAACTACTGTACTGTACATTAGATAATGTAGTCCTAGATACACTATGTGTGATAGCCACTAATACTAACTACTGTACTGTACATTAGATAATGTAGTCCTAGATATACTATGTGTGATAGCCACTAATACTAACTACTGTACTGTACATTAGATAATGTAGTTCTAGATATACTATGGCTGATAGCCACTAATACTAACTATTGTACTGTACATTAGATAATGTAGTCCTAGATATACTATGTGTGATAGCCACTAATACTAACTACTGTACTGTACATTAGATAATGTAGTACTAGATATACTATGTCTGATAGCCACTAATACTAACTACTGTACTGTACATTAGATAATGTAGTCCTAGATATACTATGTCTGATAGCCACTAATACTAACTACTGTACTGTACATTAGATAATGTAGTCCTAGATATACTATGTGTGATAGCCACTAATACTAACTACTGTACTGTACATTAGATAATGTAGTCCTAGATATACTATGTGTGATAGCCACTAATACTAACTACTGTACTGTACATTAGATAATGTAGTCCTAGATATACTATGTGTGATAGCCACTAATACTAACTACTGTACTGTATATTAGATAATGTAGTTCTAGATATACTATGTGTGATAGCCACTAATACTAACTACTGTGCTGTACATTAGATAATGTAGTTCTAGATATACTATGGCTGATAGCCACTAATACTAACTATCGTGCTGTACATTAGATAATGTAGTTCTAGATATACTATGTGTGATAGCCACTAATACTAACTACTGTACTGTACATTAGATAATGTAGTCCTAGATATACTATGTGTGATAGCCACTAATACTAACTACTGTACTGTACATTAGATAATGTAGTCCTAAATACACTATGTCTGATAGCCACTAATACTAACTACTGTACTGTACATTAGATAATGTAGTCCTAGATACACTATGTCTGATAGCCACTAATACTAACTACTGTACTGTACATTAGATAATGTAGTTCTAGATATACTATGTCTGATAGCCACTAATACTAACTACTGTACTGTATATTAGATAATGTAGTTCTAGATATACTATGTCTGATAGCCACTAATACTAACTACTGTACTGTACATTAGATAATGTAGTTCTAGATATACTATGTCTGATAGCCACTAATACTAACTACTGTACTGTACATTAGATAATGTAGTTCTAGATATACTATGGCTGATAGCCACTAATACTAACTACTGTACTGTACATTAGATAATGTAGTCCTAGATATACTATGTCTGATAGCCACTAATACTAACTACTGTACTGTATATTAGGTAATGTAGTTCTAGATATACTATGGCTGATAGCCACTAATACTAACTACTGTACTGTATATTAGATAATGTAGTTCTAGATATACTATGTGTGATAGCCACTAATACTAACTACTGTACTGTATATTAGATAATGTAGTTCTAGATATACTATGTCTGATAGCCACTAATACTAACTACTGTACTGTACATTAGATAATGTAGTCCTAGATATACTATGTGTGATAGCCACTAATACTAACTACTGTACTGTACATTAGATAATGTAGTCATAGATACACTATGTCTGATAGCCACTAATACTAACTACTGTACTGTATATTAGATAATGTAGTTCTAGATATACTATGTCTGATAGCCACTAATACTAACTACTGTACTGTACATTAGATAATGTAGTCCTAGATATACTATGTCTGATAGCCACTAATACTAACTACTGTACTGTACATTAGATAATGTAGTTCTAGATATACTATGTCTGATAGCCACTAATACTAACTACTGTACTGTACATTAGATAATGTAGTTCTAGATATACTATAGCTGATAGCCACTAATACTAACTACTGTACTGTATATTAGATAATGTAGTTCTAGATATACTATGTCTGATAGCCACTAATACTAACTACTGTACTGTACATTAGATAATGTAGTCCTAGATACACTATGTCTGATAGCCACTAATACTAACTACTGTACTGTACATTAGATAATGTAGTCCTAGATACACTATGTCTGATAGCCACTAATACTAACTACTGTACTGTACATTAGATAATGTAGTCCTAGATACACTATGTCTGATAGCCACTAATACTAACTACTATACTGTACATTAGATAATATAGTCCTAGATATACTATGTCTGATAGCCACTAATACTAACTACTGTACTGTATATTAGATAATGTAGTCCTAGATATACTATGTCTGATAGCCAGTAACACTCTGTAAAGTATTTGTGTTGGTGACATGTGAAAAAGACACCCAGTCCACACTGTAAAGTGGTCATGTAGGTGTCATGACAAAAAGCAGCCAGTCCACTTTGCCTTTCATGTTTATATGGTTAATAAAATAAAGTACCGGTAATACACTGGGCTAATTGCTGGCCTTGTGCCAAAAGTAGAAACAATTGTTATTATCTGACCAGTTTTCCAAAACTTGTTCCCCTGACAGAGTGCTGTGAGATGTCTGTGGCACCCCAAACTGAATCAAATAGCTGTCGGGTGTGGAAATGGTAAAGTGGTGCTGTTTTATGACACTAAGAAGAGTAGACGGTAAGTAGTGGTGTGGTGGTGGTGGTGTAGTGTTGTAGTAGTGGTGGTGGTGTAGTGTTGTTGTAGTGGTAGTAGTGGTAGTAGTGGTGGTGTAGTGGTGCTGTTTTACGACGCTAAGAAGAGTAGACGGTAAGTAGTGGTGTGGTGGTGGTGGTGTAGTGTTGTAGTAGTGGTGGTGGTGTAGTGTTGTTGTGGTAGTGGTGGTGGTGTAGTGGTGCTGTTTTACGACACTAAGAAGAGTAGACGGTAAGTAGTGGTGTGGTGGGGAGGTGGTGGTGTAGTGTTGTAGTAGTGGTGGTGGTGTAGTAGTGGTAACGGTGGTGGTGTAGTGTTGTAGTAGTGGTGGTGGTGTAGTGTTGTTGTGGTAGTAGTGGTAGTGGTGGTGGTGTAGTGTTGTGGTAGTAGTGGTGGTGTAGTGGTGGTGGTGTAGTGTTGTTGTGGTAGTGGTGGTGGTGTAGTGTTGTTGTGGTGGTAACGGTGGTGGTGTAGTGTTGTTGTGGTAGTAGTGGTGGTGTGGTGGTGTTGTAGTGGTAGTGGTGGTGGTGTAGTGTTGTAGTGGTAGTGGTGGTGGTGTAGTGTTGTTGTGGTAGTGGTAGTGGTGGTGGTGTAGTGTTGTAGTAGTGGTAGTGGTGGTGGTGTAGTGTTGTAGTAGTGGTAGTGGTGGTGGTGTAGTGTTGTTGTGGTAGTGGTAGTGGTGGTGGTGTAGTGTTGGGTTGTGGTGGTTGTAGTAGTGGTAGTGGTGGTGGTGTAGTAGTGGTAGTGGTAGTGGTGTAGTGTTGTAGTGGTAGTGGTGGTGGTGTAGTGTTGTAGTAGTGGTGGTGGTGTAGTGTTGTAGTAGTGGTAGTGGTGGTGGTGTAGTGTTGTGGTAGTGGTGGTGGTGTAGTGTTGTAGTAGTGGTAGTGGTGGTGGTGTAGTGTTGTTGTGGTAGTGGTAGTGGTGGTGTAGTGTTGTTTTGTTGTTCTGGTAGTAGTAGTGTACGTCCCAAATATAACTCGACCTTTGACCTCTGACCTCTCCTCATCTCACCATTCCAGTGGCGCCCTCTTGTGTGTGGTGAAGAAGGAACACAAAGTGAAGCAGATAGAGATGATTACAGACCAACACATCATCACACGTGAGTGTTACACTCCACTCATAGTTACACTCGAAGTTTCACTTTTACTCAAACTTTCACTTGAAGTTGTACGCACACTCAAACTCTCACTTGAAGTTACACTCTCACTTGAAGTTGTACTCACACTCAAACTCTCACTTGAAGTTGTACTCACACTCAAACTCTCACTTGAAGTTACACTCTCACTCAAATTCTCACTTGAAGTTGTACTCACACTCAAACTCTCACTTGAAGTTACACTTCCACTGAGATTCTCGAAACTAAACTCTCACTTGAAGTTACACTTTCACTCAAACTCTCACTTGAAAATACATGCTCACTCAAACTCTCACGTGAAGTTACACTTACACTCTAACTCTCACTTGAAGTTACACTCTCACTCAAACTCCCACTTGAAGTCACACTCAAACTCTCACTTGAAGTTACACTCACTCACACGTTCATATTTGCACTCACTCATAGATACACTTTCACTCAAACTCTTTCATATAGTTACACTCACACTCACATTTATAGTTACACTCTCACTCTCCCTTACACTTGCACATCCCACAACCGTTGTCTAATACCTCTCTCTCTCTCTTTCTCTTTCTATCCCTGCCCTCTATTCGTCACATTTGCAGCATATGCACTGCCCATGTTCCGCGAGGGTCGCCCCATGAGTACCAGAAAACAAGAAGAGAAGGTACGTAAGGATCCCGTTAAAACACGAAGACCAGATCTACCAGTTTCTGGACCAGGTGAGTTTCCGCTGTCTTTCTTCCTCTTTTTCTTCTTCTTTTCCCTCCCACTAAGGTAAAATAAAGTACCAGTAATACACTGAGATAATTGCTGGCCTTGTGCTTTTGTTTTTTTATTATTTATTTTTACACATTCCTATCTTCTTGTTATAACCTTTTTACACGGCCAAAACCCGCTTTGTATCGTCCTCTACCGTTCTGTGCCGTCTGTAATGTTTTTCTTCATGTTAGCCCTTGTGGCCAATGAAGAAACCATTTTTATTATTATTGTTCTTTGAGTCTTAGTCATTGATGTTATTTAACTGGAAAGTGGTGGTGGATTGGCAGTATCGGTAGAGGGTCAGACGCCGCTATGCTTTGCAGCACAGTTACGTCCCTTTACGATCTGAGTTCAAATCCCGCCGAGGTTGACTTTGCCTTTCATCCTTACGGGGTCGATAAAATAAAGTACCAGTAATGTACTGGGTAATTGCTGGCCTTGTGCCAAAAGTAGAAACAGTTATTTAACTGGAAAGTTTGTTGAAATGAATATCAAGTCGCTACCTGCAGCCTCAGATATTCAGGACGTTTCGGAGGATTCTTGCTGTTCCCAGCAAGCATGCCTTTTGAAGTGTTCCAAAAAGCACGGCTGGACTAATCTTCTTTAACCATCCTTGGAAACTTTTTGAGATAGTACCTAGTGCGCCTATGACAATCGGGATGACCTTGACTTCATGGCAGTTCCAAATCCTTTTTACCTCCCACTTTAAGTCCTGGTATCGGTTAATTTTCTCCCTCTCCTTCTCTTGCACTCTTGTGTCGAATTATTATTATAATTATTTCATGGCGGTGGATTGGCAGTATCGGTAGAAGGTCCGACGCCATGCTTTCCAGCATAGTTACGTCCCTTTACGGTCTGAGTTCAAATCCCTCTAAGGTTAACTTTGCCTTTCATCCTTACGGGGTCGATAAAATAAAGTACCAGTAATGCACTGGGTAATTGCTGGCCTTGTGCCAAAAAGTAGAAACAATTATTATTATTATTATTATTTTGCTTCCAGGTGAGGGAGGTCGTGTCGGTGCCCATGGAGCCACACTTTCTCAGTATGTCGTACAGCAGCTGGTCCTACAGAAACCTGACCCTTGTGACCTGAATCCAAGGGAGGCAATCCTCAGACACGCAAAGGATGCTGAAGAGAACCCATACTGGGTGTCACCGGCCTATCGAAGGTATGTACACCATCAAATCTCCCTCAAATCACACCCTTCTGTCTTATATATGTATGTTTATGTATATATATCATCCTCGTTTAACGTCCACTTTCCACGCTAGCATGAGTTAGACGGGAGTTGTCCCACTTGAGGCAAGGTTGGTCAGGTGACTGTTTACGCTCGTATAGGACTATCTGGCAGGTTTTCTACGGCTGGATGCCCTTCCTAACACCAACCACATTTACAGTGTGGAACTGGGAACTTTTTATTATTATTTTTTCATTTATCTTGCTTTATGTTCATACGAGTTATCACCAAGACACAACCAGTCACCTCAAGAGACAACAAGGTCCGCCATGTTCAAGAAGGAACACATACACACATACATGCATCTTTAGGTGTTTAGACTTGTGATGTACTTATATTGACAGAATCTTCCTTAGTATATGGCCAGTTCCCATTAGTACTATCTTTTGTATTCTATTATTTGAGGCAAGGTTGGTCGGGTGACCGTGTCTCGCTCGTATAGGACTATCTGGCAGGTTTTCTACGGCTGGATGCCCTTCCTAACACCAACCACATTTACAGTGTGGAACTGGGAACTTTTTACCGTGTTGCCTACATGGCCACATTACAGCGTGGACTGTGTATTATTTTGTTGTGACACCTACACGATATATATCCGACACTAATTCTAATAACCCCATATATATATATGATTTAATGAGGTAGACCTCATCATGGTAGCTAGACCTGGTAGAAATAGCAGCCAAATCTCCCTCAAATGACACACTGTTGTCTTATATGTATGTATGGATGTTTGCGTGTGTATATATATCTGTATGTATGGATGTTTGCGTGTATATATATATATATATGTATGTATGGATGTTTGCGTGTGTATATATATATATATGTATGTATGGATGTTTGCGTGTGTATATATATCTGTATGTATGGATGTTTGCGTGTGTATATATATATATATATATATATATATATATATATGTCTAATCTAATGGGGTAGACCTCATCATGGTAGCTAGACCTGGTAGAAATAGCAGCCAAACCTCCCTCAAATGACACACTGTTGTCTTATATGTATGTATGGATGTTTGCGTGTGTATATATATATGTATGTATGGATGTTTGCGTGTATATATATATATATATATATATTTTTTTTTTTTTGTGAACGTGTCTGTTGATTTTTGGCATATAGTTGATTAGTTTAAGAGAAGTTCGAAGATATTTGTAAGATATGCACTCAGTATTCTGAATTTGTCTACAGAATTCTCTAAACCTTTGTCACTTAGTAGAACCTTAATGAATTTAGCTTTTAAAGAATCTCCCTTTCCTTTAATTCTATCTACCATGACTGACCCCCCACTGATCTTATAGACATCTGTTAGCTTAAGAGAAACTTATTGACAAGGAATGGTATGCCATCCGGAACCTGTTTATAGAATTCTGTCTGCCCTTGTTACTCTAAAAACATAAATAAATAAAAATAAACTATAGCTTTGTAGAATTAGCTTTTAATGAATTCCCTTTTCTATCAACCAATGACCTGCACCCATCCCACTCCCCACCCTCTCCTACCACTTGTAGAGGCCTATAAATATCATATTTATTTTTTGATACCCAGATTCCTGATGATTTCTAAAGAATGAAACAGTTCTAGTCCTGTAGAATCTCATCTATATATATATATATATATATATATATATATATATATATATATATATATATATATATGATTTAATGAGGTAGACCTCATCATGGTAGCTAGACCTGGTAGAAATAGCAGCCAAACCTCCCTCAAATGACACACTGTTGTCTTATATGTATGTATGGAAGTTTGCATGTGTATATATATATATATATATATGTATATATATATATGATCTAATGGGGTAAACCTCATCATGGTAGCTAGACCTGGTAGAAATAGCAGCCAAACCTCCCTCAAATGACACACTGTTGTCTTATATGGATGTTTGCGTGTGTATATATATATATATGTATGGATGTTTGCGTGTATATATATATATATATGATCTAATGAGGTAGACCTCATCATGGTAGCTAGACCTGGTAGAAATAGCAGCCAAATCTCCCTCAAATCACACACTCACACAAGTCTCTCTCATTGTTTTTGGCTTTCTGTCTCCCAGCACGCAGCCCAAACCCATCTTCCAGACTAGCACTGGTTGCAGTGACGAAGATGATGACGACGATGATGATGATAATAATACTGGTGGCGGCGGTGGTGGCGGCGGCGGTGACAATGCAGAGCCCTTCACGAAGAAACGCAAGGTGTCATTGAGATGATGATGGTGGTGATGATGATGAAGATGCCCGCGATGGAGGTGATGGCGATGATGATGATGTCCGCGATGGAGGTGATGATGATGATGATGTCCGAGATGATGATGATGATGATGATGGTGGTGGTGATGGTGATGTAATAAAGGTGTTTTTTTGTATAAAATGGTTTTCTTTGTCATTTTTGAGAGATCACAGTTCCGGTACTATATATTTATCCCGGGTTCAATCGGGGGTAACCCCAGTAAGTAAGGTACTCAATACCTAGCAGAGTATAAATGTTTAATATAGAAATGGCTTCTACAGGACTAGAACTGTTTCATTTGAAGGAAATCAACAGGATGGATATATATATATATATATATATATCTATATTACCCAATTACACCTCTCAAAGGCGATGACACACGACCGTGACCTCTGGCGTCACGCAGTAATACAGAGTACCCGACCTCCCATGGGTACAAGCTGAAGCATATAGACAATATGCCCCCACGCGCCCCACCGTAAGGTGGTCGTGGAGGTGCCACGGCAAAAAAGCACCCAGCCCACACTGTAAAGTGGACGTGTAGGCGCCACGAAACAGCACCCAGCCCACACTGTAAAGTGGACGTGTAGGCGCCCCGAAAAAGCACCCAGCACTCACTGTAAATGAGGTTGGTGTTAGGAAGGGCATCCAGCTGTAGAAATCAAGCCAAATCAGTTCCTGTATGAGCAAGGCATGGTCAGCCGACCAGACACTGCCCACAACAGGACAACCCATCTAACCCATGCTAGCGTGGAAGAACGGACGTAAAACGGTGATGATGATGATCACAACCTCCAGTCCAAAATAAATGAGGTTGTGTAGGTAACATGGTAAAAACCTCCCAGTCCACACTGTAAACGTGGTTGGTGTTAGGAAGGGCATCCAGCCACAGAAAACCTGCCAGACAGTCCTATACGAGCGAGACACGGTCACCCGACCAATCTTGCCTGAAGTGGGACTATTCCCAGCTACATCCATGCTAGCGTGGAAGATAGACGTTAAATGATGATGATGATGATATATATGATGTGCAATGTCAGTGTGCGTAAACGACCAAGCATAGATGAGTTGAGGGATAAGTTGTGGGGTGTGCGGGAGAGAAGACAGATGGTATGGACATGTGATGCGCATGGAGGATGACCGCTGGGTAAAGAAGTGCCAAGAAATCCCAGTAGAGGAAGAAAACGAAAAACATGGGCGGAGGTGATGAGAGCTGACCTCAGATCGCTGAAACTTATGGAGGAGATGCTATGCTGAATAGGACCCGTCCCACCCTTGCAAGCAGGGAAAAGCGGACATAAAAGGATGATGATGATGATATATATATATATCATTCATCATTCATTTCATTTTTACGTCCGCTTTTTCCCTGCTTGCAAGGGTGGGACGGGAACTGATTCTGGCTTGATTTCTACAGCTGGATGCCCTTCCTAACACCAACCTCATTTACAGTGAGTGCTGGGTGCTTTTTTGCCGTGGCACCTCCACAACCACTTTACAGTGGAATGATAGGGACCCCAGTCCCTATCATCTCATTTCTACAGCTGAGTAAACTGGAGCAATGTGAAATAAAGTGTCTTGCTCAAGGAAACAACACATCACCCGGTCTGAGAATTGAACTCACAACCTTTCGATTGCAAGGCCAATGCTCTAACCACTAAGCCATTGTATCAATATATATATATATATACATATATATAATGTGGGTAATATTAAATAATATCCAATTACAAGTATGAGAATAGCTCAATGTAAAATAACAAATATATTACAGAGCTGAAATACTATATATATATATATACATATTATATTATTCAAAATGTTAATAAATGAAAAATATTCTTGTAATCAAAATATATATTTTATTATACATATTTCAAAGGTACAATGGTGTTTAAGTACGTTTTCATCAGACAAAATGTAAGATTTGATATGAGACCTACCCAATTACACCTCTCAAAGGCAATGACACACGACTGTGACCTCTGGCGTCACGCAGTAATACAGAGTACCCGACCTCCCATGGGTACAAGCTGAAGCATATAGACAATATGCCCCCACACCCTCCCACCGCAAGGTGGTCGTGGAAGTGCCACGGCAAAAGGCACCCAGCCCACACTGTAAAGTGTACGTGTAGGCGCCACGAAAAAGCACCCAGCACTCACTGTAAATGAGGTTGGTGTTAGGAAGGGCATCCAGCTGTAGAAATCAATCCAGAATCAGTTCCTGTATGAGCAAGGCATGGTCAACCGACCAGACACTGCCCACAACAGGACAACCCGTCTAACCCATGCTAGCTTGGAAGAACGGACGTAAAACGGTGATGATGATGATGATGATGATGATGATGACAATGGTGTTTAAGTACGTTTTCATCAGACAAAATATAAGATTTGATATGAGACATACCGCTACGGATTTGATTATTCAATTCTAGTATTGGCAGTGATTTATTTCACCAAATCTCAAAGTTTTTATACCACAAATAATATAATAAACTTAAAGAAGAAAAGGATGTATAGCAATGTAGAAATATAGAAGACGGATGCACGTCCTTCTTCTTCTTTAAGTTTATTGTATTATTTGTAGTATAAAAGTGTTGAGATTTGGTGAAATAAATCACTGCCAATACTAGAATTGAATAATCAAATCCGTAGCGGTATGTCTCTCATATCAAATCTTACATTTTGTCTGATGAAAACGTACTTAAACACCATTGTACCTTTGAAATATGTCCCCCTTCTATGTAAAGTTATGTTGGTGCCACACCATCCAGGCCGAAACAAATGAGATCGTGTAGGTGTCACGACAAAAAAACACACAGTCCACGCTGTAATGTGGCCGTGTAGGCAACACGGTAAAAACCTCCCAGACCCACACTGTAAATGTGGTTGGTGTTAGGAAGGGCATCCAACTGTAGAAAACCTGCCAGACAGTCCTATGCGAGCAAGACAACCACTCTTGCCTCAAGTGGGAAAACCCCCGTCCAAACCCATGCAAGCGTGGAACACGGACGTTAAACGATGATGATGATGATGATGATGATGATGATGATGATAATAAAATATATATTTTGATTACGAGAATATTTTTCAATTATTAACATTTTGAATAATATCAAATACTCCAGGAAAATCTCTTGTCAAGTGCTTCTAATCTATTGTAAAATTGTATTCGTTGATTAATCAACAAACCATATTAATCTTTGGTTATATATACATATATATATATAATATAGAGAGAGGTGCACACAGAGATATATGTTCAATCATAGGGGATAAAAAAGGTTTTTGATCCCCTATGATTAAACACGTATCTCTATGTGTACTTCTCTCTATATATTGATTTATAATGAGCCGGAATTAATTCCTTGAGCTCCTTAAATTATAGGGGATTAATGTGAGTCTTTATCTCTACTTTTTAATATATATATATACACACACATATATATATATATATATATATATAGATGAGATTCTACAGGACTAGAACTGTTTCATTCTTTAGAAATCATCAGGATTCCTGATGATTTCTAAAGAATGAAACAGTTCTAGTCCTGTAGAATCTCATCTATATT
>OZ024766.1:9923814-9928814 GCA_964016885.1 Eledone cirrhosa | reverse complement strand
ATATATACTTTTATACGTGTATATATATATATATATTAAGATTAAAATATATCTTTCTTTTGATACATATCTATTATCAGGGTGGACAAAACTTTCTTTAACCCTTTCATTACTCTATTATATTTTCACATTAAAGGCTTTATCTCAGATAATATCGAACCTAGGGGGTTTTCATGATGTTATTTATTTTGGGAACAATACCTTAATGTCAGTTAAAGGGTTAACTTTCTCATAGTTAAGCTGCAGGGAGTTAGATGAAGCTCCCCAGCAATGGAGTGAGTTGGGCTTGTCTCCTGTGATGTTATTTATTTTGAGAACAATACCTTAATGTCAGTTAAAGAGTTCACTTTCTCATAGTTAAGCTGCAGGGAGTTAGATGAAGCTCCCCAGCAATGGAGTGAGTTGGGCTTGTCTCCTGTGATGTTATTTATTTTGAGAACAATACCTTAATGTCAGTTAAAGAGTTCACTTTCTCATAGTTAAGCTGCAGGGAGTTAGATGAAGCTCCCCAGCAATGGAGTGAGTTGGGCTTGTCTCCTGTGATGTTATTTATTTTGAGAACAATACCTTAATGTCAGTTAAAGAGTTCACTTTCTCATAGTTAAGCTGCAGGGAGTTGGGTGAAGCTCCCCAGCAATGGAGTGAGTTGGGCTTGTCTCCTCCTGAGAAATTGTAGGACAGTCGAAGTCAGAGAGCTTGGGACAGCATAAGTTCGAAGGCCACCTTCGACTCCCTCTTCGTCCAGTCAGATCAGTTTGCAAGGTGCCGCTTACTATCTGCCAGCGCCAAATACTGAGGCGACTGGGTTGATGCCCTACCCGTGGCCAACGTGGGTGGCCTACTCAGCCTGGACGAACTTCGTGTCTCCATCGCCCTCGGAGTGGGAGCTGACGTCTGCATGAGTTTGAGGTGCCGATGCGGCAAACTCCTCGACTCCACGGTCTTTCTTGCCGCCTCAATGCCGGCCGCTTCGCACGTCACACAGAGCTAAACCCCATTCTGAAGAGAGCTTTGGCCCGGGCGAATATCCCCTCAGTCTTGGAACCATCTGGGTTGTCCAGAAGTGACGGCAAAAGACCTGACGGCCTTACCCTGTGTCCCTGGACGAGAGGCAGGTGCCCTGTCTGGGACGTCACTGTTAGTGACTCTTTTGTTCTTTCCCACATCCTGGATGCTGCGGTTAGGACGAGAGCCACAGCTTCTGCAGCCGAGCGGAGTGAGACCCTCAAATACTCTGATCTGTCGGCAGCCAGCTACATTTTTCACCCTGTGACTTTCGAGACATTTGGGGGAGTCGGGCCGCTGACTGCGAGGTTCCTTTCCTCACTGGCGGCTCGCCTAATAGAGGTGACTGGCGAATCTCGCGAGGGTGCTTGGCTGTTTCAGCGCATCAGCCTCGCCATCACTCGAGGTAACACTGCCAGTGTGCTGGCTTGCCTCAAAAATCATTAGAGAGGTTGCCCAGTACCCCTCGTTGCTGTCTTTTCCTCTGGTGTTGGCTCCGTTGTTCACCCCTTCCTTTACATTTTCTTTAATATTGTAACATTAAAGGAATATATCTTTTAAAAAAATACATGTGTGTGTGTATGTATGATTATATTCCTGTAGAGTCAATATCTGTTGAAGTGTGTATACATTTTTGCGACACCCTGTATGTATATATATATATATATATATACTAGCATAGTACCCATAGAAAGTTTATATATATGTATATATCATTTATAACTTAATTACAAAACTTTTCTTCCATATCTTTTAAAATCATCACCGAAGAATGTATGTACACTAAATTTATAAATACTTTTTGTTCTACGCATATATGTATGTGTGAATCTATGTATGTATGTATGTATATATGTGTGTGTGTATATATGTGTGTGTGTATATATATATATTATATGTATGAATGTCTATATATATATATGTGTGTGTGTATGTATGTATGTATGTATGTATATACGTATGTATATGGATGTATGTGTTATATGTGTATATGGGTGTGTGTGTATATGGGTGTATATATATATACATATGTATATATACATATAGATATGTTTGTGTGTGCGCGTGTGTATATATATATGTATATTATTATTGTTGTTGTCGTTATTATTATTGTTATTAATATATATGTATATATATATATTTTTTTTTCTCGTGCAATGGCCATACTCGATAACGAGGAGGCAGCCATCATCATATATATATCATTTCATCATTTCATCATTTCATTTTACGTCCGCTTTTCCCTGCTTGCAAGGGTGGGACGGGAACTGATTCTGGCTTGATTTCTACAGCTGGATGCCCTTCCTAACACCAACCTCATTTACAGTGAGTGCTGGGTGCTTTTTTTGCCGTGGCACCTCCACGACCACTTTACAGTGGAATGATAGGGACCCCAGTCCCTATCATTTCATTTCTACAGCTGAGTAAACTGGAGCAATGTGAAATAAAGTGTCTTGCTCAAGGAAACAACACATCACCCGGTCTGAGAATTGAACTCACAGCCTTTCGATTGCAAGGCCAATGCTCTAACCACTAAGCCATGTGTCTCCATATATATATATATATAACGAAGGAAATGTAAGGAACCAGATGGACCATAACGCACCAAAGTTCTCAATACTTAGGGCAGTAGAGTGTGTACTCGTTCCTATATATATATATATAGTAATAATAATAAATGTGAAGACTAAAATCCAAAGAGGGCTCGATAAGGATAAATATATATCAAATATATAAGAACCGTAGAGCAAAAATCTGTTATTTTAATAAATATTTATATATATACGATATTAACAAATGGAAACTATATTTATAAAACCATATTTATTTTATTATACATATTTCAAGGACACCACGTTAAATTATGGTGTGCTTTCATCAGACAAAATACAATATAGATCAGTTTTATCAATAAATATTGACATACCCTTAAAAAATGCAACCATTACTGTTGGAAGCTCCCGGATGGTTGCATTTTTTAAGGGTATGTCAATATTTATTTATAAAACTGCTCTATATTATATTTTATCTGATGAAAGCATACCATAATTTACCATGGTATCCTTGAAATATGTATAATAAAATAAATATGGTTATACTTTGGGAGGGTCATGTTGCCAATAAGAAACACACGCACCAGTTGCTTTCACTTCAATTTATTATATATTTATAAATTTACAAATCTACGTTTTATAAATATAGTTTCCATTTGTTAATATCGTATATTTACTCCAAATACTTGTTGAGTGCTTTATATCAGTTATAAAAATATTTGCTTGTTGTATCCCAACAATTTAAATAGAACTTTTGCATATATATATATATATATATATATATATATATATATATATATATATATAAGGTGGTGTATTGACTAGAAGTTTCTGAGTAAAACGTGGTAGAATTGTTATTCCGTCTCAATATGTCTGTCAGGTGTGTGTGCAGGGCCGGATTTAGATTTGATGAGGCCCTAAGTTATTTGAGATAATGGGGCCCTTTATATGTTATAAAAAATGTTATAAAAACTGCAAAACGTTCAATATTAAAGCCGAAAACCGTTTAAAGCTATTTCATCATTTTAGTTCTTTGCCTTTCATCCTTACCAGTAATACACTGGGTAATTGCTGGCCTTGTGCCTAACGTAGAAACAATTATTTTAGTTCTTTTTTTTATCTTATATTTTGGAAATGTACACACCGTTTTTTGAGGATTTTTTTTTTTTCAATTTTTTTCGGGGCCCCAAAAAAGTGGGGACCCTAAGCTATAGCTTGTTTAGCTTATACGTAAATCCCACTCTGTGTCTGTGTATATATATATCTATGAATATATATCTATGAATATATATATATATATATATATATATATATAACGAAGGAAATGTGGTAAGGAACCAGGTGGACCATAACGCACCAAAGTACTTTTTCGGGGCCCCAAAAAAGTGGGGGCCCTAAGCTATAGCTTGTTTAGCTTATACGTAAGTCCCACTCTGTGTCTGTGTATATATATATCTATGAATATATGTGTATATATATATATATATATATATATATATATAACGAAGGAAATGTGGTAAGGAACCAGGTGGACCATAACGCACTAAAGTACTCAATATCATCATCATCATCATCATCATACGTCCGCTTTTCCCTGCTTGCAAGGGTGGGACGGGTCTTATATATATATATATATATATATATATATAATATAAGATCAAAAGATGGTTAAAAGAGTTCCAAGTATTTTATTATGCGCATTTCAAAAACAAATATCATCATGGGATGATATCTGCGTTATCATCAGATAAAATAGGGAGACATGATATGAAGGTTAAAGAACATAAAATACACTCAGTACACTCTGTAAAGTGGTAGTGTTGGTGTCATGATAAAATACACTCAGTACACTCTGTAAAGTGGTAGTGTTGGTGTCATGATACAATACACCCAGTACACTCTGTAAAGTGGTAGTGTTGGTGTCATGATACAATACACCCAGTACACTCTGTAAAGTGGTAGTGTTGGTGTCATGATATAATACACCCAGTACACTCTGTAAAGTGGTAGTGATGGTGTCATGGTAAAATACACCCAGTACACTCTGTAAAGTGGTAGTGTTGGTGTCATGATAAAATACACCCAGTACACTCTGAAAAGTGATAGTGGTGGTGTCATGATAACATACACCCAGTACACTCTGTAAAGTGGTAGCGCTGGTGTCATGATAAAATACACCCAGTACACTCTGTAAAGTGGTAGTGTTGGTATCATGATAAAATACACCCAGTACACCCTGTAAAGTGGTAGTGTTGGTGTCATGATAAAATGTACCCAGTACACTCTGTAAAGTGGTAGTGTTGGTATCATGATAAAATACACCCAGTACACTCTGTAAAGTGGTAGTGTTGGTGTCATGATATAATACACCCAGTACACTCTGTAAAGTGGTAGTGTTGGTATCATGATATAATACACCCAGTACACTCTGTAAAGTGG
>OZ024766.1:9881314-9918814 GCA_964016885.1 Eledone cirrhosa | reverse complement strand
ATGTATATATATATATATATATATATATATGTGTGTATTTGTATAATCTGCATATATATATATCATTTATATATGTATATATATATATATATATATATATATTTTGTATATACACACCTATACAGACACACACACACACACACACACACACACACACACACAAGCATGAAGGACAAGAGCACTAAAGCTGTCTCCCTAGAGGGCCAGGGTGCTGGCGTATTGGTCTGTGGTGGTTAGATGAATGGCGGTTAAGGGTTGGGACTTGTGTAAAACCATTCATTGTTCAATGGTGGGAAGGGTTGATACATAATATATGAACTACAGCCTCACAAAATTGAGTACGACTTGGTAGCTTATATATATATATATATATATATATATATATACATATACATCTGTACATCATTTTCATCATCATCATCATTTCATTTTACGTCCCACTTTTCCCTGCTTGCAAGGGTGGGACGGGAACAGATTCTGGTTTGATTTCTACAGCTGGATGCCCTTCCTAACACCAACCTCATTTACAGTGAGTGCTGGGTGCTTTTTTGCCGTGGCACCCCCACGACCACTTTACAGTGGAATGATAGGGACCCCAGTCCCTATCATCTCATTTCTACAGCTGAGTAAACTGGAGCAATGTGAAATAAAGTGTCTTGCTCAAGGAAACCACACATCACCCGGTCTGAGAATTGAACTCACAACCTTTCGATTGCAAGGCCAATGCTCTAACCACTAAGCCATGTGCCTCCATTGTGAAATAAAGTGTCTTGCTCAAGGAAACAACACATCACCCGGTCTGAGAATTGAACTCACAACCTTTCGATTGCAAGGCCAATGCTCTAACCACTAAGCCATGTGCCTCCATTGTGAAATAAAGTGTCTTGCTCAAGGAAACAACACATCACCCAGTCTGAGAATTGAACTTACATGTATATATATATATACATCAGTACATACACATACACACAATGTAAATGACAATCAATGATGTGTGTATCCGAACAGCAATGTTGCATGGTAGTGAGACCTGGGCGCTGAAGGTGGAAGGCTTACGTAGATTAGGGAGAAACGAAGCCTGCATGCTCCGATGGATGTGTAACAGTAATATACATGAACGACAAAGCATAAATGAATTGAGAGAGAGACTGAGCATAAGAGGAATCAAATGCTGTGTGCAGGAGAGGCGGTTGCGCTGGTATGGACATGTGATGCGTATGAAGGATGACAGCTGCATAAAAAGGTGCAGAGCACTAGAAGTTGATGGAACCCGCGGAGTGGGGAGACCCAAGATGACCTGGGATGAGATGATAAAAGCCGACCTTACCCAGTTACACCTCTACAAGGCAATGACACACGACCGTGACCTCTGGCGTCATGCAGTAATACAGAGTACCCAACCTCCCATTGGTACAAGCTGAAGCATATAGACAATATGCCCCCACACCCTCCCACCGCAAGGTGGTCGTGGAGGTGCCACGGCAAAAAAAGCACCCAGCCCACACTGTAAAGTGGACATGTAGGCGCCACGAAAAAGCACCCAGCACTCACATACCCATGAAAATTCTTCCTTATCGGTTGGAAATTCACTTTATTTAATATCATGGAATATTTATTCCAGTAATTTGTTGAGTGCTCTAAATCAGTTATAAACATTTATGTTTGTCGGACTTCCAACAAATTAAATACAACTCCTACATATATATATGTATATATATATATATATATATATATATATATATATATATATATATATATATATATATATGCAAAAGTTCTATTTAAAATTGTTGGGATACAACAAGTAAATATTTTTATAACTGATATAAAGCACTTGACAAGTATTTGGAGTAGATATACGATATTAATAAATGGAAACCACATCTATAAAACCATATTTATTCCACCATACATATTTCAGGGACACCAAATTAAATTATGGTATGCCTTGATCATATATATATATACATTAAATTTTGCTCTGATACTTACATAGAGCACTCTTCACTTCTATGACCTTTTCTGTTTTCAATGGAAATTTCAATACATATATATATACACACACACACAAACCATACAAAAGGGTTTAATGCAATGGTGTTATATATATATATATACTATACATTGTATATACACAAAGCCTGTGTTATCTTGATAACCTACTAAAAGCTGGTCAATCAGTGAGAGGGGGGTGGGGGGAGGAGGGTGTTTAACTTATCTGGTCAATAAATCATGCAAATGTTATTTGGTCCATTGTGGTGGTACTAATGGTGTTGGTGGTGGTGGTGGTGGTGGTGGTGGAGTTAGTGATGGTGGTGGTGGAGTTACTGATGGTGGTGATGTTAGTGGTGGTGGTGGTAGTGTTAGTGGAGGTGGCTTGGTGTCAGCTGTAGTGGTGGTGGTGGTGGTGGTGTCCGGGCGAGGGCGGGAGGGGGTAACGGTAGTGGTGGTGTCGGCGAAAGGGTAGAATTAATGGGGGTGGTTGTGTAGAAGTATTAATATCAATGATGGGGGAGTGCTGGTCATGGTAGCAAACACCACCACCACCACCACCACCATCATCCTATATCAATACTAGCACCATCAACACCACCACCACCACACCACCAACAACATTAGTACTACCACCATCACCACCACAATCCCCATTATTAATATTAATACACACGTATACATATATATATATATATATATATAGACACACATATATCATCATCATCGTTTAGCATCCATATATATATATATATATATATATATATATATATATACTACCTTGATTGAATCTTAACCATCTACCATGTCAGGGTATGTCATGTATCATTTTATTTTATCTGATGAGGACGTACTGTTGAACTTAACTCAGTACCTTTGAAATATGTAAATAAAATATACTTGATCACAAGAATATCTATTTTGTTAATATTTTGAATTAATATTAATAACTCTGGAAAACATTTTCTTTGTTGAGTGCTTCCAATCTATTGTAAAACTCTTTCTTTGATGTATTCATTGAACCTTCTTTAACTCTTAAATATATATATATATACTGGAGCAATGTGAAATAAAGTGTCTTGCTCAAGGAAACAACACATCACACACACATATATATATATATATATATATGTGTGTGATGTGTTGTTTCCTTGAGCAAGACACTTTATTTCACATTGCTCCAGTTTACTCAGCTGTAGAAATGAGATGATAGGGACTGGGGTCCCTATCATTCCACTGTATAGTGGTCGTGGAGGTGCCACGGCAAAAAAGCACCCAGCACTCACTGTAAATGAGGTTGGTGTTAGGAAGGGCATCCAGCTGTAGAAATCAAGCCAGAATCAGTTCCCGTCCCACCCTTGCAAGCAGGGAAAAGCGCACATCATCATCATCATCATCAGCTTTAGCGTCCGTGTTCCACGCTTGCATGGGTTTGGACGGGGGTTTTCCCACTTGAGGCAAGAGTGGTTGTCTTGCTCGCATAGGACTGTCTGGCGGGTTTTCTACAGCTGGATGCCCTTCCTAACACCAACCACATTTACAGTGTGGGGCTGGGAGGTTTTTACCGTGTTGCCTACACGGCCACATTACAGCGTGGACTGCCTGGCGGGTTTTCTACAGCTGGATGCCCTTCCTAACACCAACCACATTTACAGTGTGGGACTGGGAGGTTTTTACCGTGTTGCCTACACGGCCACATTACAGCGTGGACTGTCTGGCGGGTTTTCTACAGCTGGATGCCCTTCCTAACACCAACCACATTTACAGTGTGGGGCTGGGAGGTTTTTACCGTGTTGCCTACACGGCCACATTACAGCGTGGACTGCCTGGCGGGTTTTCTACAGCTGGATGCCCTTCCTAACACCAACCACATTTACAGTGTGGGGCTGGGAGGTTTTTACCGTGTTGCCTACACGGCCACATTACAGCGTGGACTGTCTGGCGGGTTTTCTACAGCTGGATGCCCTTCCTAACACCAACCACATTTACAGTGTGGGGCTGGGAGGTTTTTACCGTGTTGCCTACACGGCCACATTTACAGCGTGGACTGTGTGTTTTTTTGTCGTGACACCTACACGATCTCATTTGTTTCGGCCTGGATATATCATCATCATCATCGTTTAACATTTAACGTCTAACTTTATCTGATGAGTGACATTGTCTTAGAGAGGTGTAAATGTGTAAGGTCAGAATTTATCAAATCGTCCCAGGTTTTTCTGGGTCTGCCTACTCCGTAACTTCCCTGCACTTTTTTATACAGCTGTCGTCTTTCATGTGCATCACGTGACTATACCAACGTAGTCTTCTCTTGAGTAAACAGCATCTGGTCCCTCTTATATCTAATTTCTCACTTAGTTCATTTATGCTTTGCTGTTCACGTATATTACTATTACACATCCAGTGGAGCATGTAAGCTTCGTTCCTCTCCAGTCTGCGCAGATCCTCTGCACACAATGCCCATGTCTCACTGCCATGTAACATAGCTGTTTCGTATGCAGGCATCATACAGTCTGCCTTTCATTTTTAGAGAGAAACCTTTAGCGGCCAATAGTGGTATAAGCTCTCTGAACTTTTTCCATCCTGTTCTGACTCTAGCTACTGTACTTTCAGTGCACCCTCCACCACTGCTGATTTTGTCACCCAGGTAATGGAAGGTGTCCACTATTTCTATCGAGCCATCTGGGCAATAGAGGGAGCTAGTATCCTGTGGGCACTTGCTGCTTCTTATTGCACCTGAGCACCAGCCACATATAAAATCTACGTTCTTAGATAGCTTACCTGTGATCCCACTACATCTTTTATGCACCCATACTTTGCATTTGGGACATAAAATGGAATATCTGCCCACTCCTTTCCTACACACTGAGCATGGCCATTTCCCAGATGGGACCTGTGCCTTATTTTCCTTCCTACATACTAGAACTTTAGTCTTATATATATATATATATATATATATATATATATATATATATATATACAAAATAGGGAGTGCACAGGACAAAGATAATTTAAAAAAATCAATGGAATGACAAAGCGTCCCATCTCCTCAGCTAACCTCTAGAAATCACTACAGTTTTGACTCATTAAGACTGATACCGTACATTCCAGTGTACATGGTGTTTATAATAAGACTAATAATGGGGATGATGATGGTGGTGGCAATACTAATAATAAAGATGGTGATGATGATGATGATAATGGTTTATAATTGAAAATAAATATACACTTAGAAAGTACATTAATATTTTATTGAAGAAATCTATACTGATCAATAATAATATTTTAATCAATCTCAGCTAGCTTAGACAGGTGTGGTGAATATGTGTATGTTTGTGTGTGTACATGTAGATATGTATGTGTGTGTGTGTATATATATATGTGTGTGTATGTGTACATATATATACATGTGTGTGTGCATGTGTATGTGTTCATATATATATATGTGTATGTGTGTGTGCATGTGTATGTGTTCATATATATATATGTGTACATATATATGTGTGTCATGTTTTGCTTATATATATATATATATCATCATCATCAACAACAATGTTTAACTTCCATTTTTCCATTCTCTTTCTCTCTCTATATATATACATATATATATAGGAACGAGTAGGACCCCGACGGCAGAGCTCAAGCCGTTTAGACTGCTAATTCTGTACTAAATTAGTCCAGAATTAGCCGTCGAAACGGCTTGAGCTCAGCCGTCGGGGTCCTACTCGTTCCTATTACCCACTCTACCACCCTAAGTATTGAGTACTTTGGTGCGTTATGGTCCACCTGGTTCCTTACCACATTTCCTTCGTTATATATATACATATATATATACACACACGTACACCTACACACATAGACAAACACCACCTTCAGCCCTCCCTGCTCGGACCCCCACCTACACCCCCCACACCCTTCCACCACTTGTTTATTTTGTTTATTTTTATTTTTATTTGTACCCCTTCCACCCCCCCCTTTTCTAACTGTCTCTCCACCACTCCACCACACACCCTCGGAACCCTCCCCCCACTTTTCTCCCGAAGAAGGGCATATGCCCGAAACGTCGTTCCCCACCACCACCACCCCACTCTCTAATAAACCTTTGTTCGTACTGCCTCTCTGTTTTGTTCCCGTTCAATTTTTTATTATATATATATATATATATATATACATGTGTGTGTGCATAAAGATATATGATGTATGAACATACACACAAATATATATATAATATCTCAATGGCCGAGCTAGAGAAGAAATTCCAAACATGGAAGCACAGCCTAGAATCAAAAGGCCTTAAAATTAACCTGGCTAAGTTCTAGTTTGTAGGAAAGAAAATAAGGCGCCGGTCCCTTCCGGGAAATGGCCATGCTCAGTGTGTAGGAAAGGCGTAGGTAGAAACTCCATTTTATGTCCCAAATGCAAAGTATAGGTGCATAAAAGATGTAGTGGGATCACAGGTAAGCTAACTAAGAACATAGATTTTATATGTGGCCAGTGCTCTGGTGCAATAACTTACCTAAATACAAAGTAAAACCTACTACAGTCAGTAGGCACCTAACAAAATACACCCCCGTCCCACCACCCCCACCCCACAGTTTTACTGTGTCATCACCTAAATATACACACACATATGATATATATATAGAACGACAGCTGTATAAAAAAGTGCAGGGCAATAAAGATAGACGGTAGCCACGGAGTAGGCAGACCCAGAAAAACCTGGGACGACTTGATAAATTCCGACCTCACACACTTACACCTCTCCAAGACAATGTCACTGGACCGAGATCTTTGGCACTACACAGTAATACAGAAGACCCGCCTTACCTAAGTACAAAGTGAAACCTACTACAGTCAGTAGGCACCTCTAACAAAATACACTCCCGTCTCGCCACCCCCACCCCATCCACACCACCCCTTTCAATGTGAAGTTATGTTGGTGCCACAACATCCAGGCCGAAACAAATGAGGTCGTGTAGGTGTCACGACAAAAAAACCCACAGTCCACGCTGTAATGTGGCCGTGTAGGCAACACGGTAAAAACCTCCCAGCCCCACACTGTAAATGTGGTTGGTGTTAGGAAGGGCATCCAGCTGTAGAAAACCCGCCAGACAGTCCTATGCGAGCAAGACAACCAATCTTGCCTGAAGTGGGAAAACTCCCGTCCAAACCCATGCAAGCGTGGAATGTGGATGTTAAACGATAAACAATGATGAATATTACATATATATATATATATATATATACTCATCATCATCATCATCATCATTTAACGTCCATTTTTCCACATATATATATGTGTGTGTTGAACAATGAAAATAAAACAGACCTCAGAGTTACATTCTTAATTAGTTCATTGTTTTAAAATCATTTCAGAGAGTTGATTGATCACAGAAGATCAATATATTGACTGATAGATAGGTGGGTATGATACCAGATATTTCTAGTCTCAATATCCTGAATACATTTCATTGTCTTCATCATATATATATATATATATGTACAAGTTCTATTTAAATTGTTGGGATACAACAAGCAAATATTTTTATAACTGATATAAAGCACTCGACAAGTATTTGGAGTAGATATACGATATTAAACAAATGGAAACTATATTTATAAAACCATATCTATTTTATTATACATATTTCAAGGATACCATGTTAAATTATGGTGTGCTTTCATCAGACAAAATATAATATATACCAGTTTTATAAATAAACATTGACATACCCTTTGATGAAGGCACACCATAATTTAACATGGTATCCTTGAAATATGTATAATAAAATAGATATGGTTTTATAAATATAGTTTCCATTTGTTAATATCGTATATATATATATATATATACATATATATCATCATCATCATTTAATGTCTATCTCCCATGCTAGCATGGGTTAAGACGGGAATTGTCCCACTTGAGGCAAGATTGGTTGTCTTGCTCGTGTAGGACTGTCTGGCAGGTTTTCTATGGCTGGATGCCCTTCGTGACACCAACCACGTTTACAGTGTATATATATATATATATATGTGTGTGTATATATAGATATTATATTATATTATAGAGTAAAAAGACAGGATTCAACATCAAAGATGGATGAGTTGCATAACATTGAGTGCTTTCCTACTATTACATCATGGTAAACATTGCAAAATGACCAATTCTACCCACTGGTGAACCACTAAATTTAAACATATATATATATATATAATGCTGTGTGCAGGAGAGGCGGTTGCGCTGGTATGGACATGTGATGCGTATGAAGGATGACAGCTGCATAAAAAGGTGCAGAGCACTAGAAGTCGATGGAAACCGTGGAGTGGGGAGACCCAAGATGACCTGGGATGAGGTGATAAAAGCTGACCTTACCCAATTACACCTCTCAAAGGCGATGACACACGACCGTGACCTCTGGCGTCACGCAGTAATACAGAGTACCCGACCTCCCATGGGTACAAGCTGAAGCATATAGACAATATGCCCCCACACCCTCCCACTGCAAGGTGGTCGTAGAGGTGCCACGACAAAAAAGCACCCAGCCCACACTGTAAAGTGGACGTGTAGGCGCCACGAAAAAGCACCCAGCAGTTACTGTAAATGAGGTTGGTGTTAGGAAGGGCACCCAGCTGTAGAAATCAAGCCAAATCAGTTCCTGTATGAGCAAGGCATGGTCAGCCGACCAGACACTGCCCACAACAGGACAACCCGTCTAACCCATGCTAGCGTGGAAGAACGGGCGTAAAACGGTGATGATGATATATATAGTGACGAAACATAAGTCAATTGCATGAAGTCATAATCCTTTATTTACTGCTATATATATTTCGATGATAGCCATTGAATGGCTATGACCTCATCAGGCAGTTAGTCAGTTCTTAGATATGCCAGCTCTGTGTGTATAGTGTTGATGGGATCAGAGCCTTGGGACATATATATATATATATGTAGATAAATCTACCAAGAGTTTACGGTAGTGTCCAATCCGTATGTAGAACTCAATGTAATCCGGATATCATGAAAAGAAGAGATGCATTCAAAAATCACTTTCGATGAAAGATAAACGGAATACAGAGTCAAGATAAAATATAAAAAAAATAATGAATAAACAAAGAAACAGTTCCTTATATTAAACAAAAAAAGTTCATTATTTTACGATCGTTTTTAGGACATATATGTGTTAGAATTGGTATGCATATTCAAAAGATCTATGTACAAAATTATACAAACTATCAGAGAGAATATACATACCTTCACATATATATGCTGTCTTCAGATACATGTTTTTTTATAATTTATATATATATATATATATAGTTATGTAATAAACAACATGAGACAATTATTCCATTTACCAAAGGTTTCACGAAGACAGCCGAGCTCGACACAGACGTCTGGAATCGCTCATCAGAATGAAATTATATATGTATATGTAAAGAAATCAGAAAGGTTTCACTTAGGTGGCTTAGGCAAGCCATTCAGAAAGCTTCGTGGGCTGCAGGTTGCCCGTGACTGCATTATATCATCTCTATTTATTTTATTATATAAGTGGAGGCACATGGCTTAGTGGTTAGAGCATTGGCCTTGCAATCGAAAGGTTGTGAGTTCAATTCTCAGACCCGGTGATGTGTTGTTTCCTTGAGCAAGACACTTTATTTCACATTGCTCCAGTTTACTCAGCTGTAGAAATGAGATGATAGGGACTGGGGTCCCTATCATTCCACTGCAAAGTGGTCGTGGAGGTGCCATGGCAAAAAAGCACCCAGCACTCACTGTAAATGAGGTTGGTGTTAGGAAGGGCATCCAGCCAGAATCAGTTCCCGTCCCACCCTTGCAAGCAGGGAAAAAGCGGACGTAAAATGAAATGATGATATATACTAGCAGAAAACCACCCTTCTGGTGGTTTTTCTGCTGGCATGTATAGTGTGCATATTGATATTATACACAAATATATATACATGTAGATATGGCACATGTAGATGTAATATATATACATGTAGATATGGTATGTCAAATAAATTCATAATTGACAATATACACAGAAATTGAAGAGAGACTGTGTTACACTGTCTTATGTAATCAGTAAAGTAATCCATGATGCATTTAAATAAAAAAGACGATATTATATATAAACTGCATTACGGTGAAATGTAATGAAACCTTATACAACGATACAAGTATATAATGTTTATATAAGCGATGTAATAAGTGTTATGATATAACGGACGCTAACTGGAAGTGTAGACATTTGAAAATTTTAAAAGAAGTGAATCTTAAAATAAATAGCAGTATCGGTAGAGGGTCGGACGCCATGCTTTGACGCATAGAGTTTCGCCCCTTTATGGTCTGTGTTCAAATCCCGCCGAGGTTAACTTTACCTTTCATCCTTACGGGGTCGATAAAATAAAGTACCAGTAATGTACTGGAGGTAATTGCTGGCCTTGTGCCAAAATGTAGAAACAATTATTATATATAAGAATATTTATGTCTAATTAACAGCTACGAAATTTAGAATTAGTAGATAAATTATGTAATATTCATTCATTATTTATTCAAAGTGGATTGATAGTATCGGTAGAGGGTCGGACGCCATGCTTTGCGGCAAAGAGTTGGGGCCCTTTACGTTCTGAGTTCAAATCCCGCTGAGGTTAACTTTGCCTTTCATCCTTACGGGGTCGATAAAATAAAGTACCAATAATGCACTGGGTATTTGCTGGCCTTGTGCCTAAAGTAGAAACAATTATTTATTCAAAGTAATCCAACTTATTTTACAAACGGGGTAAAAAAATATATTCTGTACGCAGTCCCGCACTCCTTACTTTATTATGAGTTTGTGTAGGTGTCACAACAAAAGAAAACACCCAGTCCATGCTGTAATGTGGCCGTGTAGGTGACACGGTAAAAAGTTCCCAGTCCACTCTGTAATGTGGTCGTGTAGGTGACACGGTAAAAAGCTCCCAGTCCACACTGTAATGTGGTCGTGTAGGTGACACGGTAAAAAGCTCCCAGTCCACACTGTAATGTGGCCGTGTAGGTGATACGGTAAAAAGCTCCCAGTCCACTCTGTAATGTGGTCGTGTAGGTGACACGGTAAAAAGCTCCCAGTCCACTCTGTAATGTGGTCGTGTAGGTGACACGGTAAAAAGGTCC
This sequence comes from Eledone cirrhosa, assembly GCA_964016885.1. Taxonomy (NCBI): domain Eukaryota; kingdom Metazoa; phylum Mollusca; class Cephalopoda; order Octopoda; family Eledonidae; genus Eledone; species Eledone cirrhosa. The sequence continues at coordinate 9,907,671 of OZ024766.1, read as the reverse complement.
CAGTCCACACTGTAATGTGGCCGTGTAGGTGATACGGTAAAAAGCTCCCAGTCCACGCTGTAATGGGGCCGTGTAGGTGACACGGTAAAAAGGTCCCAGTCCACACTGTAAATGTGGTTGGTGTTAGGAAGGGCATCCAGCCATAGAAAAACCTGCCAGATACAGTCCTATACGAGTGAGACACGGTCACCCGACCAACCTTGCCTCAAGTGGGACAACTCCCATCTAAATCCATTTGTGTGTGTGTGTGTATTGAGTAGGGGATAACCACAGAAAATAAGAAATAAGGTACTCAAAACGTATGTAGAGTGACGACAGAGGTTTATATATAAAAAAAAGGCTCTTACATGGCTACAACTGTTGCATTCGTATGAAATCATCAAGGAATGGAAAAGTTCTTGTCCTGTAGAAGCCTTTTCTATATAGCCCGCCCCCCTCTCTCGATATATGTATAACATAAACCAGAACATGTCCTCCTCAGACAAATATTTTTTTGTTTTTTTATATTTTTCAGACGTTTTTTTTCAAACATATTTTTCAGACATGTTTTTTTTCAAACATATTTTTCAGACGTTTTTTTTGAAACATATTTTTCAGACATGTTTTTTTTTAAACATATTTCTCAGACATGTTTTATTTTTTTTTATTTTTCAGACTTTTTTTTCAAACATATTTTTCAGACATGTCTTTTTTCAAACATATTTTTCAGACGTTTTTTTTCAAACATATTTTTCAGACATGTTTTTTTTTCAAACATATTTTTCAGACGTTTTTTTTTCAAACATTTTTCAGACATGTTTTTTTTCAAACATATTTTTCAGACGTTTTTTTTCAAACATTTTTCAGACATGTTTTTTTTCAAACATATTTTTCAGACATGTTTTTTTTCAAACATATTTCTCAGACATGTTTTTTTTTTTTTTTTAAATATTTTTCAGGTTGCTCATGGGTTGATGTCTCTGCTCGAGTTTGAACTGGACTAGGGTCACACGTCACACCGGCTATGGGCTGCCGAAGCACCCATTGCGATTCCGGTGCCTCAGCTCTGCTCGTCATCAACAACCCGTCCACTGCGACTGCTGCCGCGATCTCTCTTCTTCGTCGGTGCGGGGGGTAGGAGACACGTGCTTGTGCGAGCGGCCCCACCACCACCACCACAGCCACACCACCACCACACCGCCGCCACCTGTCGTCGGAGCCCTCCGTCCTCCATCCTTCTCCTCTTCCCCCGTGTGTCTCTCTTCCCCTCCCCCTCCACCCCCCTCTCTTCCTTTTTCTATTTGAATTTGAATTTTAATTGCAGCAGACACCACTAGGTGTCTCTACGTGTTACACACTCAACACATTTATATATATATATATACACATACACACACATTTATATATATATATATACACACATTTATATATATATATACACATACACACACATTTATATATATATATATACACACATTTATATATATATATATACACACATTTATATATATATATATACACATACACACGCATTTATATATATATATATACACACATTTATATATATATATATACACATACACACACATTTATATATATATATACACACTATATATATATATACACACATTTATATATATATATACACACATTTATATATATATATACACACATTTATATATATATATATATACACATACACACACATTTATATATATATATACACACTATATATATATATACACACATTTATATATATATATACACACATTTATATATATATATACACACTATATATATATATATACACACTATATATATATATACACACATTTATATATATATATATACACACATTTATATATATATATACACATACACATATATATATCTATTTATATTTACATATACACACACACACATAATTACAAACTAATTTTTCTCTCTTTTTCATTTTCTTTCTATCTTTCTTTCTATCTTTCTCCCTCTCTCTGTCTGTCTCTCTCTCTCTCTCTTTCTCTCTCTCTTTCTCTCTCACACCCTCCTCCCACAGTACACACTCTTTTCCAACACCACCACCAACACCACCACTACCACCACCACCAACACCACCAACACCACCACTACCACCACCACCAACACTACCTCCAACCTCACCACCACCACCAACACCACTACCACCAACCTCACTATCATCAACCTCACCAACACCACTACCACCAACCTCACCACCACCAACACCACCACCACCACCATCAACATCATCACCAGTGCCATACCATTACATAACCATCCTACCACCACCACCAACATCACTACCATCACCATACCATTACATAACCATCCTACAACCATTGCCACCACCACCACCACCACAGTATCATCACATATCCGTCCTAACACCCCCAGCCCCACCACCTATACCATCGTATGCCACCCTACACCATCACAACCATCATACACCACGGCCGTTTTAACACTACCATCCTAACACAACCACTGCTGCTACTACTACCGTCCTAACACTACCACCTAACACGTCCGTCCTAGTACTGCGACTACCGTCCTAGCACTACCACCACCACCACCACCACGAATATCATCTCAACCAACATACCACTACCTCTACAGCAATACTACCACACACTATAACCACAGCCATAGTCCTCGCCACTACTAGTATCAACCATATCGTTGCGACCATCCAGTCACCACCACACCACTACAACCATAGCAATAATCTTCACCACCACACCACTACAACCATAGCAATAATCTTCACCACCACACCACTACAACCATAGCAATAATCTTCACCACCACACCACTACTAACACACACTATAACCACAACTATAATCCATGCCACCACTAGTATCAACCATATCGTCGCGACCATCCAGTCACCACCACACCTCTACTACTATACCACTACAACCATAGCAATAAACTTCACCACTACCACCACCACCACACCACTACAACCATAGCAATAAACTTCACCACCACCACACCACTACAACCACAGCAATAATCTTCACCACCACAACCATCCAGTCACCACCAGAGCATGCCCTTACTAGTACCAATTATGGATCAATACCAGTTCATCAAGAAGCTAGGAGACGGTACTTACGGTAGTGTGATCCTGGCCAGGAAGCAAGACACCGCGCAGCTAGTCGCCATCAAAAAGTAAGTCTCTCTATTTTATCTAGATTAAGTTGGAGGAGAAAGTCCTCGCTGTTTTTCATATATTTTACCCCATTTTTAAAGTGGTCGTGTAGGTGTCATGACAAAAAGACACCCAGTCCACACTGTAGTGTGGTCATGTAGGTGACACAACAAAAAGCACCCAGTCCACACTGTAAAGTGGTCATGTAGGTGTCATGACAAAAAGCACCCAGTCCACACTGTAAAGTGGTCATGTTGGTGTCATGACAAAAAGCACCCAGTCCACACTGTAAAGTGGTCATGTTGGTGTCCTGACAAAAAGTACCCAGTCCACACTGTAGAGTGGTCATGTAGGTGTCATGACAAAAAGCACCCAGTCCACACTGTAAAGTGGTCATGTTGGTGTCACAACAAAAAGCACCCAGTCCACACTGTAAAGTGGTCATGTTGGTGTCATGACAAAAAGCACCCAGTCCACACTGTAGAGTGGTCATGTAGGTGTCATGACAAAAAACACCCAGTCCACACTGTAGAGTGGTCATGTAGGTGTCATGACAAAAAGCACCCAGTCCACACTGTAAAGTGGTCATGTAGGTGTCATGACAAAAAGCACCCAGTCCACACTGTAGAGTGGTCATGTAGGTGTCATGACAAAAAGCACCCAGTCCACACTGTAGAGTGGTCATGTAGGTGTCATGACAAAAAGCACCCAGTCCACACTGTAAAGTGGTCATGTTGGTGTCATGACAAAAAAAACACCCAGTCCACACTGTAAAGTGGTCATGTAGGTGTCATGACAAAAAGCACCCAGTCCACACTGTAGAGTGGTCATGTAGGTGTCATGACAAAAAGCACCCAGTCCACACTGTAGAGTGGTCATGTAGGTGTCATGACAAAAAGCACCCAGTCCACACTGTAAAGTGGTCATGTTGGTGTCATGACAAAAAAAACACCCAGTCCACACTGTAAAGTGGTCATGTAGGTGTCATGACAAAAAGCACCCAGTCCACCCTGTAAAGTGGTTGTGTAGGTGTCATGACAAAAAGACACCCAGTCCACACTGTAGAGTGGTCATGTAGGTGTCATGACAAAAAACACCCAGTCCACACTGTAAAGTGGTCATGTAGGTGTCATGACAAAAAGCACCCAGTCCACACTGTAGAGTGGTCATGTAGGTGTCACAACAAAAAGCACCCAGTCCACACTGTAAAGTGGTCATGTTGGTGTCATGACAAAAAAAACACCCAGTCCACACTGTAAAGTGGTCATGTAGGTGTCACAACAAAAAGCACCCAGTCCACACTGTAAAGTGGTCATGTAGGTGTCACAACAAAAAGCACCCAGTCCACACTGTAAAGTGGTCATGTTGGTGTCATGACAAAAAAAACACCCAGTCCACACTGTAAAGTGGTCATGTAGGTGTCACAACAAAAAGCACCCAGTCCACACTGTAAAGTGGTCATGTAGGTGTCACAACAAAAAGCACCCAGTCCATACTGTAAAGTGGTCATGTAGGTGTCACGACAAAAAGACACCCAGTCCACACTGTAAAGTGGTCATGTAGGTGTCATGACAAAAACCACCCAGTCCACACTGTAAAGTGGTCATATAGGTGTCACAACAAAAAGCACCCAGTCCACACTGTAAAGTGGTCATGTTGGTGTCATGACAGAAAAAACACCCAGTCCACACTGTAAAGTGGTCATGTAGGTGTCACAACAAAAAGCACCCAGTCCATACTGTAAAGTGGTCATGTAGGTGACACAACAAGAAGCACCCAGTCTACACTGTAAAGTGGTCATGTAGGTGTCACGACAAAAAGTACCCAGTCCACACTGTAAAGTGGTCATGTAGGTGTCACAACAAAAAGACACCCAGTCCACACTGTATAGTGGTCATGTAGGTGTCACAACAAGAAGCACCCAGTCCACACTGTAAAGTGGTCATTTAGGTGTCATGACAAAAAGCACCCAGTCCACACTGTAAAGTGGTCATGTAGGTGTCACAACAAAAAGCACCCAGTCCACACTGTAAAGTGGTCATGTTGGTGTCATGACAGAAAAAACACCCAGTCCACACTGTAAAGTGGTCATGTAGGTGTCACAACAAAAAGCACCCAGTCCACACTGTAAAGTGGTCATGTAGGTGTCACAACAAGAAGCACCCAGTCTACACTGTAAAGTGGTCATGTAGGTGTCACGACAAAAAGTACCCAGTCCCCACTGTAAAGTGGTCATGTAGGTGTCATGACAAAAAGCACCCAGTCCACACTGTAAAGTGGTCATGTTGGTGTCATGACAAAAAAAACACCCAGTCCACACTGTAAAGTGGTCATGTAGGTGTCACAACAAAAAGCACCCAGTCCACACTGTAAAGTGGTCATGTAGGTGTCACAACAAAAAGACACCCAGTCCACACTGTAGAGTGGTCATGTAGGTGACACAACAAAAAGCACCCAGTCCACACTGTAGAGTGGTCATGTAGGTGACACAACAAAAAGACACCCAGTCCACACTGTAGAGTGGTCATGTAGGTGACACAACAAAAAGCACCCAGTCCACACTGTAGAGTGGTCATGTAGGTGACACAACAAAAAGACACCCAGTCCACACTGTAAAGTGGTCATGTAGGTGTCACAACAAAAAGCACCCAGTCCACACTGTAAAGTGGTCATGTTGGTGTCATGACAGAAAAAACACCCAGTCCACACTGTAAAGTGGTCATATAGGTGACACAACAAAAAGACACCCAGTCCACACTGTAGAGTGGTCATGTAGGTGACACAACAAAAAGCACCCAGTCCACACTGTAAAGTGGTCATGTAGGTGTCATGACAAAAAGCACCCAGTCCACACTGTAAAGTGGTCATGTAGGTGTCACAACAAAAAGCACCCAGTCCACACTGTAAAGTGGTCATGTAGGTGTCACAACAAAAAGCACCCAGTCCACACTGTAAAGTGGTCATGGTGTCATGACAGAAAAAACACCCAGTCCACACTGTAAAGTGGTCATATAGGTGTCACAACAAAAAGCACCCAGTCCACACTGTAAAGTGGTCATGTTGGTGTCATGACAGAAAAAACACCCAGTCCACACTGTAAAGTGGTCATGTAGGTGTCACAACAAAAAGCACCCAGTCCACACTGTAAAGTGGTCATGTAGGTGTCACAACAAAAAGCACCCAGTCCACACTGTAAAGTGGTCATGTAGGTGTCACAACAAAAAGCACCCAGTCCACACTGTAAAGTGGTCATGTAGGTGTCATGACAAAAAGCACCCAGTCCACACTGTAAAGTGGTCATGTTGGTGTCATGACAAAAAAAACACCCAGTCCACACTGTAAAGTGGTCATGTAGGTGTCACAACAAAAAGCACCCAGTCCACACTGTAAAGTGGTCATGTAGGTGTCACAACAAAAAGCACCCAGTCCACACTGTAAAGTGGTCATGTAGGTGTCATGACAAAAAGCACCCAGTCCACACTGTAAAGTGGTCATGTAGGTGTCACAACAAAAAGCACCCAGTCCACACTGTAAAGTGGTCATGTAGGTGTCATGACAAAAAGCACCCAGTCCACACTGTAAAGTGGTCATGTTGGTGTCATGACAAAAAAAAACACCCAGTCCACACTGTAAAGTGGTCATGTAGGTGTCAACAAAAAGTACCCAGTCCACACTGTAAAGTGGTCATGTAGGTGTCACAACAAAAAGCACCCAGTCCACACTGTAAAGTGGTCATGTAGGTGTCACAACAAAAAGCACCCAGTCCACACTGTAAAGTGGTCATGTAGGTGTCATGACAAAAAGCACCCAGTCCACACTGTAAAGTGGTCATGTTGGTGTCATGACAAAAAAAACACCCAGTCCACACTGTAAAGTGGTCATGTAGGTGTCACAACAAAAAGCACCCAGTCCACACTGTAAAGTGGTCATGTGACCAATGGAAACATTGTTTCCTTGGTCCGATTTGATGAAAGTCGATCGACTCAATATATATGCCGAGGTTGACTTTGCCTTTCATCCTTACGGGGTCGATAAAATAAAGTACCAGTAATACACTGGGTAATTGCTGGCCTTGTGTCTAAAGTAGAAACAATATATATATATATATATACATACACATGTATACATATATATATATATATATGTAAGTTAACCAGGAATCTTTAAAAATCTTATCACCGAAGTTAACAAAGAACTTACTAGATCTACCAACTCATATTATAATATTATAAAATTAAATCAAATTGTTTAGAACTACAAGTGAAATCATTCTTTTCTTTGCTTTTCAAATATATATATATACATATATATAAAAAAGAAAATTTCGCTCTACATGGCTGAATACAATAAATGTAATCTGAGTTTTTCGAATATTAATAATAACATTCGATTCGTTTGCAATTATGCAAACAAGCCTCAATTTTATAGCCATGTCAGTAGAATGAACACTTCATTCTTACTCTTGTGTTGGCATACGAACAGAACTGCAAGAATGAAGAGTTCATTCTACTGACATGGCTATAAAATTGAGGCTTGTTTGCATAATTGCAAACAAATCGAATGTGATTATTAATATTAAAAAAACTCAGATTAGATTTATTTGATATATATATATATATGAAGTAATTCCGTTGGAAAGGTCCAGGAAAAAAGAGTGCTCTATGCTTTTAAGAAACCACTGGTAAATGAAATAATTGCCTTATGTTGTTTATTACATAACTATATATATATATATATATATATATACAAAAATATGATGTTAACTCTAATAAAGTTAACATTGTATTTAAAATTGAGTGGTCAGCAATTTTTAGACAACTAACTCTATCAGTGAAACAATTGTTAGAGTGTAAATAAATCCCCTTTTTTGTACTGTTGACCATGTTATTCTCCATTTTTTCAATTTTATTACTCCAAGATAAACTTACATAGGAATACAAGTGAAATCATAACTCGTCATCTACGTAAACCTTTTGTTGAGTCAAACAACGCCGTACACTAAAACTACCCATAATACAAAGTATTCACAACCTGTAATTGGATTACCTATAACGATATTTTGTTATCCTTTATATCATCATCATCATCATCGTTTTACGTCCGCTTTTCCCTGCTTGCAAGGGTGGGACGGGAACTGATTCTGGCTTGATTTCTACAGCTGGATGCCCTTCCTAACACCAACCTCATTTACAGTGAGTGCTGGGTGCTTTTTTGCCGTGGCGCCTCCACGACCATTTTACAGTGGAATGATAAGGACCCCAGTCCCTATCATCTCATTTCTACAGCTGAGTAAACTGGAGCAATGTGAAATAAAGTGTCTTGCTCAAGGAAACAACACATCACCCGGTCCGAGAATTGAACTCACAACCTTTCGATTGCAAGCCCAATGCTCTAACCACTAAGCCATGTGCCTACATATATATATGGGTGCTTTTTGTCATGACACCTATATATATATATACACACACACACACATCATCATTCATCATCATCATTTCATTTTACGTCCGCTTTTTCCCTGCTTGCAAGGGTGAGACGGGAACTGATTCTGGCTTATATATATATATATATATATCATAAATCATGTCCCTAGAATTATTAGATAAAATATATACAATTTCCTCTCCCAATTAGCATAATTAACCATATAAAAATCAATTAGCCCAGGCTATAAGAATAAAGGCTCCTATGAAGAAATATATATATATATATTGTTATACTTTGGGAGGGTCATGTTGCCAATAAGAAACACACGCACCAGTTGCTTTCACTTCAATTTATTACAATAAATTTATAAATTTAGGAATTTATAAATTTCCGGTTGGTTCCACAACCAGATGATTGTTTATATATTGTCAAAGTTCTTTCGTCACACATTCTGTGACCTCTTCAGTGACTGGGGATTCTTTTCTTTGTTCTGTCCTACGCCATCTGGTTGTGGAACCAACCAACCAACCGGAAATTTATAAATTCCTAAATTTATAAATTTATTCTAATAAATTGAAGTGAAAGCAACTGGTGCGTGTGTTTCTTATTGGCAACATGACCCTCCTAAAGTATAACAATATCGGTTTCAACACACGTTTTCAGATAAAGAATCTTGCTAAACAAATTCAGAAACGAAATATATATATATATATATATTTATTAAAATAACTGATTAAAGTTTAAGCAAAGATCGCTGCTTTCACCCTTAATGGGATCTTCTGAACAGAAGATCCCATTAAGAGTGAAAGCAGTGAATTTTGCTTAAACTTTAATCTGTTATTTTAATAAATATTTGCTCTACGGTTCTTATATATTTGATATATATTTATCCTTATTGAGCCCTCTTTGGATTTTAGCCTTCAAATTTATTATTATTACTATATATATATGACCCTCCCAAAGTATAACAATATATATATATATATATATATATATATATATATATATAATGGAAAAATTTGAACAGGAACAAAACAGAGAGGCAGTACAACGAATGTTTATTAATTTCACGCTCTGGAGAGTGGGGTGTTGGTGGGGATTTTAGCCTTCAAATTTATTATTATTACTATATATATATGACCCTCCCAAAGTATAACAATATATATATATATATATATATATATATATATATAATGGAAAAATTTGAACAGGAACAAAACAGAGAGGCAGTACAACGAATGTTTATTAATTTCACGCTCTGGAGAGTGGGGTGTTGGTGGGGATTTTAGCCTTCAAATTTATTATTATTACTATATATATATATGACCCTCCCAAAGTATAACAATATATATATATATATATATATATATATATATATATAATGGAAAAATTTGAACAGGAACAAAACAGAGAGGCTGTACAACGAATGTTTATTAATTTCATGCTCTGGAGAGTGGGGTGTTGGTGGGGAACGACGTTTCAGGCATAAGCCCTTCCTCAGGTGAGAAGTGTGTGGGAACAGAGTTCAAAGGGTGTGTAGGGGAGTGGTGGAGAGACATATAGCGAAAGGAAACGGTGCGAATGAAATTAAAAATAAAAATAAAGCATGATCAAAATATATATATATATAATGGAGGCACATGGCTTAGTGGTTAGAGCATTGGCCTTGCAATCAAAAGGTTGTGAGTTCAATTCTCAGACCGGGTGATGTGTTGTTTCCTTGAGCAAGACACTTTATTTCACATTGCTCCAGTTTACTCAGCTGTAGAAATGAGATGATAAGGACTGGGGTCCCTATCATTCCACTATAAAGTGGTCGTGGAGGTGCCACGGCAAAAAAGCACCCAGCACTCACTGTAAATGAGGTTGGTGTTAGGAAGGGCATCCAGCTGTAGAAATGAGATGATAGGGTCTGGGGTCCCTATCATTCCACTGTAAAGTGGTCGTGGAGGTGCCACGGCAAAAAAAGCACCCAGCACTCACTGTAAATGAGGTTGGTGTTAGGAAGGGCATCCAGCTGTAGAAATCAAGCCAGAATCAGTTCCCGTCCCACCCTTGCAAGCAGGGAAAAGTGGACGTAAAATGAGATGAGATGATGATGATGATGATATATATATACTTTCTCAGTCTTTTCTTTTTCACCACCGCCATTCCTATTAACTTTATCAACATCACTACCACTACCACATATTAACTCAGCTGGGGTGCTTGTTTGTACCTAGTTGTATAGTTGAAGTATTTTTATTGTGTTGTCTAAGGTGGTATGGCTGGTGGTGGTGGTGGTGGTATGGTTTTGTGGTACTGTGTGTGTGGGCTGGAGTGCAGCAGGGTGGAGGGGGTGATTGTATACATGTGTACACTTGCTTCTATATAGTATGCCTGGCTTTGAATGTGTCTGTATTTATACATATATACACACATATAAACATAGAAAAAAACATACACACATATATGTATGTATCATCATCATCATCATCATCATCAACGTTTAACGTCCGTGTTCCACGCTTGCATGGGTTTGGACGGGGGTAGTCCCACTTGAGGTAAGAGTGATTGTCTTGCTCGCATAGGACTGTCTGGCAGGTTTTCTACAGTTGGATGCCCTTCCTAACACCAACCACATTTACAGTGTGGGGCTGGGAGGTTTTTACCGTGTTGCCTACACGGCCACATTACAGCGTGGACTGTCTGGCGGGTTTTCTACAGTTGGATGCCCTTCCTAACACCAACCACATTTACAGTGTGGGTCTGGGAGGTTTTTACCGTGTTGCCTACACGGCCACATTACAGCGTGGACTGTCTGGCGGGTTTTCTACAGCTGGATGCCCTTCCTAACACCAACCACATTTACAGTGTGGGTCTGGGAGGTTTTTACCGTGTTGCCTACACGGCCACATTACAGCGTGGACTGTGTGTTTTTTTGTCGTGACACCTACACGATCTCATTTGTTTCGGCCTCGATGGCGCGGCACCAACATAACTTTACGTATATATATATATATATATATATATATATATATACACATATCTGAAGAACACGAAAAACATGGGCGGAGGTGGTGGTGAGAGCAGACCTCAGATCGCTGAAGCTCACGGTGGAGATGACAAAGGACCGTGGCAAGTGGAGAGATGCTGTGCTGAATAGGACCCGTCCCACCCTTGCAAGCAGGGAAAAGCGGCCGTAAAATGATGATGATGATGATATATATATATATATATATAGGGACATTCAGTACATTTGGACTTCATTATCTATATGTGTGTGTGTGTTCTCATAAGATATATGTCTATTTCTCTCTGTCAGTATATATATATAAATAAATAGACAATATGCCCCCACACCCTCCCACTGCAAAGTGGTCGTGGAGGCGCCACGGCTAAAAAGCACCCAGCCCACACTGTAAAGTGGACGTGGAGGTGCCACGGCTAAAAAGCACCCAGCCCACACTGTAAAGTGGACGTGGAGGTGCCACAGTAAAAAAGCACCCAGCCCACACTGTAAAGTGGACGTGGAGGTGCCACAGTAAAAAAGCACCCAGCCCACACTGTAAAGTGGACGTGTAGGTGCCACAGTAAAAAAGCACCCAGCCCACACTGTAAAGTGGACGTGGAGGTGCCACGGCTAAAAAGCACCCAGCCCACACTGTAAAGTGGACGTGTAGGTGCCACAGTAAAAAAGCACCCAGCCCACACTGTAAAGTGGACGTGTAGGTGCCACAGTAAAAAAGCACCCAGCCCACACTGTAAAGTGGACGTGTAGGTGCCACAGTAAAAAAGCACCCAGCCCACACTGTAAAGTGGACGTGGAGGTGCCACGGCTAAAAAGCACCCAGCCCACACTGTAAAGTGGACGTGGAGGTGCCACAGTAAAAAAGCACCCAGCCCACACTGTAAAGTGGACGTGGAGGTGCCACAGTAAAAAAGCACCCAGCCCACACTGTAAAGTGGACGTGTAGGTGCCACAGTAAAAAAGCACCCAGCCCACACTGTAAAGTGGACGTGGAGGTGCCACGGCTAAAAAGCACCCAGCCCACACTGTAAAGTGGACGTGGAGGTGCCACAGTAAAAAAGCACCCAGCCCACACTGTAAAGTGGACGTGGAGGTGCCACAGTAAAAAAGCACCCAGCCCACACTGTAAAGTGGACGTGTAGGTGCCACAGTAAAAAAGCACCCAGCCCACACTGTAAAGTGGACGTGGAGGTGCCACGGCTAAAAAGCACCCAGCCCACACTGTAAAGTGGACGTGGAGGTGCCACAGTAAAAAAGCACCCAGCCCACACTGTAAAGTGGACGTGGAGGTGCCACAGTAAAAAAGCACCCAGCCCACACTGTAAAGTGGACGTGGAGGTGCCACAGTAAAAAAGCACCCAGCCCACACTGTAAAGTGGACGTGGAGGTGCCACAGTAAAAAAGCACCCAGCCCACACTGTAAAGTGGACGTGGAGGTGCCACAGTAAAAAAGCACCCAGCCCACACTGTAAAGTGGACGTGTAGGTGCCACAGTAAAAAAGCACCCAGCCCACACTGTAAAGTGGACGTGGAGGTGCCACAGTAAAAAAGCACCCAGCCCACACTGTAAAGTGGACGTGGAGGTGCCACAGTAAAAAAGCACCCAGCCCACACTGTAAAGTGGACGTGGAGGTGCCACAGTAAAAAAGCACCCAGCCCACACTGTAAAGTGGACGTGGAGGTGCCACAGTAAAAAAGCACCCAGCCCACACTGTAAAGTGGACGTGGAGGTGCCACGGCTAAAAAGCACCCAGCCCACACTGTAAAGTGGACGTGGATGTGCCACCACCCAGTACTCACTGTCAATGAGGTTGGTGTTAGGAAGGGCATCCAGCTGTAGTAGAAATCAAGCCAGAATCAGTTTCCGTATGAGCAAGGCATGGTCAGCCGACCGGACACTGCCCACAACAGGACAACCTGTCTAACCCATGCTAGCGTGGAAGAACGGACGTAAAACGGTGATGAAGATGATGATATCTTTTAATTTTGAATTATTGTAGCTCTGGGCAAAACCTATTGAGCATTTTTTTTTATTGAGTAACACAAAAATCAAACATATTTGATACGTTTTAATTCCTTATATTTGTATATATATATATATATATATAATTTATGTTGGTACCACAGAACATCCAGTCCAAACTAAAGTGGTTGTGTAGGTGTCAACAACAAAAGGCTCCTAGTCCACACTGTAAAGTGGTTGTGTAGGAGACACGGTAAAAAGGCTCCCAGTCCACACTGTAAAGTGGTCGTGTAGGAGACACGGTAAAAAGGCTCCCAGTCCACACTGTAAAGTGGTTGTGTAGGAGACACGGTAAAAAGGCTCCCAGTCCACACTGTAAAGTGGTCATGTAGGAGACACGGTAAAAAGGCTCCCAGTCCACACTGTAAAGTGGTCGTGTAGGAGACACAGTAAAAAGGCTCCCAGTCCACACTGTAAAGTGGTCGTGTAGGAGACACGGTAAAAAGGCTCCCAGTCCAAACTGTAAAGTGGTCATGTAGGAGACACGGTAAAAAGGCTCCCAGTCCACACTGTAAAGTGGTCGTGTAGGAGACACAGTAAAAAGGCTCCCAGTCCACACTGTAAAGTGGACAAGTAGGAGACACGGTAAAAACCTCCCAGTCCAAACTGTAATGTGGTCATGTAGGAGACACAGTAAAAAGGCTCCCAGTTCACACTGTAAATGTGGTTGGTGTTAGGAAGGGCATGCAGCCGTAGAAAACCTGCCAGGTAGTCCTATATGAGCAAAACACGGACACCCGATCAATCTTGCCACAAGTGTTACAATTCCTGTCTAACCCATGCTAGCGTGGAAGATGGACGTTAAATGATGTTGATGATGACGATATATATCATCATCATTTCATCATCATTTCATTTTACGTCCGCTTTTCCCTGCTTGCAAGGGTGGGACGGGAACTGATTCTGGCTTGATTTCTACAGCTGGATGCCCTTCCTAACACCAACCTCATTTACAGTGAGTGCTGGGTGCTTTTTTACTGTGGCACCTCCACGACCACTTTACAGTGAGTCCTGGGTGCTTTCTTTGCCGTGGCACCTTCACGACCACTTTACAGTGGAATGATAGGGACCCCAGTCCCTATCATCTCATTTCTGCAGCTGAGTAAACTGGAGCAATGTGAAATAAAGTGTCTTGCTCAAGGAAACAACACATCACCCGGTCTGAGAATTGAACTCACAACCTTTCGATTGCAAGACCAATGCTCTAACCACTAAGCCATGTGCCTCTCTCTCTATATATATATGTAAAAGGTAAACAGAAATAACAACACAATCAGTACAGTATATGGAAGGGATATATTAGGTTAACGCTTGATATAGCAGGAAGAGGGTCTTAACGTTTCAGACGCTAGTCCTTCATCAGAAGAAAGAATGAGAAATAAGATAGATTGAAGGGACGGGCGGGTTGGAATTAGAAAAAGTGTCTTTAGATAAAAATAACAGCTCCATTCATGTTTGTTTCTTATATCTTCCACAGAATGAAAAAGAAGTTTTACTCATGGGACGACTGTGTCAGCTTACGGGAAGTGAAGGTGAGTACGTGGGGTATGTTTTGGGTATAGTTTCTCCGTGTTCCACTCTCTAACTTGTACTCCTGAGCACAAAACAATTATAATTGTTTTTTTCTGACCAACCAACTGGATGTTTCTGCAAGAATTATCTAGTTTTATGAAACCTTCGGCAAATAATTATATTGTGTTGTTTATTATGTAATTCATCATCATTTTATGTCCGCTTTTCCCTGGCGGATAAGTTGTGGTGTGCAGGAGAGAAGACTGAGATGGTATGGATATGTGATGCTGGGTAAAGATGGAGGATGACCACTGGGTAAAGAAGTGCCAAGAAATACCAGTAGAAGGAAGATGCAGTAGAGGAAGACCATGTAAACCATGGGCGGAGGTGGTGAGTGAAACTGTATAAGAGAAATAAACTGGGGTGTGCAGGAGAGAAGACTGAGACGGTATGGACATGTGATGCGCATGGAGGATGACCGCTGGGTAAAGAAATGCCAGTAGAGGTAGACCACGAAAAACATGGGCAGAGGTGGTGAGAGCAGACCTAAGATTGCTGAAGCTCACGGAGGAGATGACAAAGGTCCGTGACAAGTGGAGAGATGCTGTGCTGAATAGGACCCGTCCCACCCTTGCAAGCAGGGAAAAGTGGATGTAAAATGATGATGATGATACACACACACACACACACACACATATATATATATCAGGAGCGAAGGGTGCATGTGTTATAGAATCTTGAGTTGGTCAATTGCGTTGGTTGAAGCAAACAGAATTTTGGCTGCTTACTAAATCATAGACACAAAAAAAGATAACACACACACACACACACACTAGATAACACTACATGCGGCTTTGACCGGGAGGGTCATTTAGAGGGGGTTGGGGTGGGGGGTAAGGCTGCACAGCCCCACTTTCCGCCATGGCGATTGGACTGCATGCCCTGCTTTCCAGGTTACCCTTCGCCACTGGTATATACATATATATATATATATATGTGTGTGTATATATATATATATATATATGGAGGCACATGGCTTAGTGGTTAGAGCATTGGCCTTGCAATCGAAAGGTTGTGAGTTCAATTCTCAGACCGAGTGATGTGTTGTTTCCTTGAGCAAGACACTTTATTTCACATTGCTCCAGTTTACTCAGCTGTAGAAATGAGATGATAGGGACTGGGGTCCATATCATTCCACTGCAAAGTGGTCATGGAGGTGCCACAGCAAAAAAGCACCCAGCACTCACTGTAAATGAGGTTGGTGTTAGGAAGGGCATCCAGCTGTAGAAATGAGATGATAGGGACTGGGGTCCATATCATTCCACTGCAAAGTGGTCATGGAGGTGCCACAGCAAAAAAGCACCCAGCACTCACTGTAAATGAGGTTGGTGTTAGGAAGGGCATCCAGCTGTAGAAATGAGATGATAGGGACTGGGGTCCATATCATTCCACTGCAAAGTGGTCATGGAGGTGCCACAGCAAAAAAGCACCCAGCACTCACTGTAAATGAGGTTGGTGTTAGGAAGGGCATCCAGCTGTAGAAATGAGATGATACGGACTGGGGTCCCTATCATTCCACTGCAAAGTGGTCGTGGAGGTGCCACGGCAAAATAGCACCCAGCAGTCACTGTAAATGAGGTTGGTGTTAGGAAGGGCATCCAGCTGTAGAAATCAAGCCAGAATCAGTTCCCGTCCCACCCTTGCAAGCAGGGAAAAAACGGGACGTAAAATGAAATGATGATGATGATGATATACATATATGATGATGATGTTGATGACTATAACAAGATATTGATAATTATAGTTGTTGTTGTTGTTGTTGTTGCAGTCACTGAGGAAGCTGAACCATCCAAACATCGTTAAATTAAAAGAAGTAATTAGAGAAAATAACGAACTATTTTTTATATTTGAATATATGAAGGGGGATCTCTACCAAATGTTAAAAGACAGGTGAGTGTATATATTTATTATATATAGTGTGTCTATGTGTGTATATATATATGTGTGTGGGAGTGTATATATTTATTATATATAGTGTGTCTATGTGTGTGTATATATATATATATATATATATGTGTGTATATATATATGTGTGTGGGAGTGTATATATTTATTATATATAGTGTGTCTATGTGTGTGTGTATATATATATATATATATATGTGTGTGTATATATATATGTGTGTGGGAGTGTATATATTTATTATATATAGTGTGTCTATGTGTGTGTATATATATATATATGTGGGGGCTTTGTGCAGTGCCTTTGTTCACTATAAAAGCTTCACGGCACAGGCATTGCTTTATATCTGGAGATATCTCTGCACTTGTCATCACATGGTACCATGGGCCCAGCACTATGTGTCAATAATTGTCACAAGTGTAGTGTTTGTACCAGAGTTTTCAAGTCTCTGGCTGGACTAAAAAGTCACACTCGTTCAGCGCATCGGTAGGGGTTCTCCTACATGGATATAAAGTAGTGGCCGTACTCGAAAACGAGTTGGCAGCCACCATATATGTGTGAGGGTGTATATATTTATTATATATAGTGTGTCTATGTCTATGTGTATATATATATATGTGTGTGTGTATGGGGGTGTATATATATGTGTGTGAGTGTATATATTTATTATATATAGTGTGTCTATGTGTGTATATATATATATGTGTATGTGTGGGGGGTGTATATTTATTATATATAGTGTGTCTATGTGTGTGTATATATATATATGTGTGTGTGGGTGTATATATTTATTATATATAGTGTGTATATATATGTGTGTGGGAGTGTATATATTATATATAGTGTGTCTATATATATATATATATGTGTGTGTGGGTGTGTATATTTATTATATATAGTGTGTCTATGTGTGTATATATATATGTTTGTGTGGGTGTATATATTTATTATATATAGTGTGTCTAAGTGTGTATATATATATATATATATATATATATATATATATATGTGTGTGGGGGTGTATATATTTATTTTATTTAGTGTGTCTATGTGTGTGTATATATATATATATATATATGTGTGTGTGGGGGTGTATATATTTATTATATTTAGTGTGTCTATGTGTATATATATATATGTGTGAGGGTGTATATATTTATTATATATAGTGTGTATATATATATATATATATATATATATATATATATAAATGTGTGTGTGTGGGGGTGTATATATTTATTATATATAGGAGTGTATATATATATATGTCACATTCGCTGGCAATAGCCGGCTGTGGTTGGAGTTCATGTACTTTTGCATGTCGCTTGAGTCCTCCTGCTGATTTACATTCTCTACCACATGTTTGGCAAGCATGATGAGTAGCATCTCCAACAGCAGCCTGGTAGTCAACCACTGGTCTTACTTTATGACTACGAAGATGACTTTCGAGTCCAGCTTTGCTTAGGCAGAGTCTCGCACAGACGCTGCATGTCAGCACCATAGGAGGACCCTCGCCGTCTGGAAGTGCAACAGCAATGCCCTTCCTCACATCCCGCTTTACTTTCTCATATGCGATTCGAGATGCCTCAAAGGCAACTTTTCCCTCATATACAGTCTTTCTCCATTTATTACGATCAGCAGCAATATTTTCCCATGTACCAGCAGAGCTGTTAGCGTCTTTCAGAGAGGCTTTCACCCTACTATATATATATATATATAGAGAGAGAGAGAGAGAGAGAGAGGCACATGGCTTAGTGGCCTTTCAATCGAAAGGTTGTGAGTTCAATTCTCAGACCAAGTGATGTGTTGTTTCCTTGAGCAAGACACTTTATTTCACATTGCTCCAGTTTACTCAGCTGTAGAAATGAGATGATAGGGACTGGGGTCCCTATCATTCCACTGCAAAGTGGTCGTGGAGGTGCCACGGAAAAAAAGCACCCAGCACTCACTGTAAATGAGGTTGGTGTTAGGAAGGGCATCCAGCTGTAGAAATCAAGCCAGAATCAGTTCCCGTCCCACCCTTGCAAGCAGGGAAAAGTGGACGTAAAATGAAATGATGATATATATTTATTAAAATAAGTTTCAGAAGATCCCATTAAGGGTGAAAGCAGCGATTCTTTGCTTAAACTTTAATCTGTTATTTTGATAAATATTTGCTCTACGGTTCTTATATATTTGATATATATTTATCCTTATCGAGCCCTCTTTGGATTTTAGTTTTCAAATTTATTATTATTACTATATATATATATATGGTGGCTGCCAACTCGTTTTCGAGTACGGCCACTACTTTATATCCATGTAGGAGAACCCCTACCGATGCGCTGAACGAGTGTGACTTTTTAGTCCAGTCAGCGACTTGAAAACTCTGGTACAAACACTACACTTGTGACAATTATTGACACATAGTGCTGGGCCCATGGTACCATGTGACGACAAGTGCAGAGAGATCTCCAGATATAAAGCAATGCCTGTGCCGTGAAGCTTTTATAGTGAGCAAAGGCACTGCACAAAGCCAGTCCCACTCTCTTAACCAAGATGATATTTACCAAAAAGAAGAACAAGTCAACATCATTGGATACCATCAGGGTTGCAGGTGTTATATCAGAGTTTTCCTTCTCCTAGAATTCTGCCTTGACAAAGGCTAAGGGGTCATCTCTCCCGGTGATTTTGGATGGCCATTGACTCTTAAGAGCTCCTTTGCCCTTTGACAGGTTTTGTTTTTAGTCCTGCAGGATGTCCAAAGTCACCCTCCTCACCAAGAAACCTTGGTGGGGTTGCTAGTTTAGTCGCCAACGACCCGACCATGGGACAAGTTGTACTGGGATACATGTTACCAGTAGCACCAACTGGTGACCTGACATATATATATATATACATACATACATACACACCCTACCCTACTATGTATGTTAATCTATATCTCCCTATATATATACACAGAGACCGTCATCTTGCAGAATCTGTTGTTAGAAATATTATCTACCAAATTTTACAAGGTCTCACTTTTATGCATAAAAATGGTAAGTCTAGTAAATTTTATTACTACCTGTCTCCCTCCCTCTTTCACCCCTGATTAACCCTTTAGCATTTACATTACTCTATATATACTATTGTATTTTCACAGTAAAGGCTTTACCTCACATAATACCTCACATAACATTTACATTACTCTATATATACTATTGTATTTTCACAGTAAAGGCTTTACCTCACATAATATCTCACATAGCATTTACATTACTCTATATATACTATTGTATTTTCACAGTAAAGGCTTTACCTCACATAATATCTCACATAACATTTACATTACTCTATATATACTATTGTATTTTCACAGTAAAGGCTTTACCTCACATAATATCTCACATAACATTTACATTACTCTATATATACTATTGTATTTTCACAGTAAAGGCTTTACCTCACATAATATCTCACATAACATTTACATTACTCTATATATACTATTGTATTTTCACAGTAAAGGCTTTACCTCACATAATATCCCACATAACATTTACATTACTCTATATATACTATTGTATTTTCACAGTAAAGGCTTTACCTCACATAATATCTCACATAACATTTACATTACTCTATATATACTATTGTATTTTCACAGTAAAGGCTTTACCTCACATAATATCTCACATAACATTTACATTACTCTATATATACTATTGTATTTTCACAGTAAAGGCTTTACCTCACATAATATCTCACATAACATTTACATTACTCTATATATACTATTGTATTTTCACAGTAAAGGCTTTACCTCCCATAATATCTCACATAACATTTACATTATTCTATATATACTATTGTATTTTCACAGTAAAGGCTTTACCTCACATAATATCGAATATATGAGATTTTGGTGCTATTTATTTTGAGTACAATACCTTAACATCAGTATGAGTGGCCAGTCACGGCCGGTTTGAACAGTAAAAGGCTGGATTTGGCCATTTAAATGCTAAAGGGTTAACTCTTTCTCTCACTGTATGTGTGTGTGTGTGTATATATATATATTTATATATATTATATATATATGTATACACACACACAGACATACACCCTTTCCTATATACCATATATGTGTCTGTCTATGTATAAAGCTCTTCCTCCCTGACCCCTAACTTAACCTAACCATCTTTTCCTTCCTTCCTGCCTTCCTGTGCCCACCTTCTAGGTTTCTTCCATCGAGACCTGAAACCAGAAAACCTGCTTTGTTCAGGCCCAGACCTCATTAAAATCGCAGACTTTGGTCTGGTGAGAGAAACCCGTTCACAGCCACCCTACACGGACTACGTATCAACTCGGTGGTAAGTCCCTGCAGCTTTACATTTCAAGTTCTTTCGTTTTCTTTGCCCACTTATTCCCGAGAGGAGACAGAGTGCTCGAACACCTCTTTCCAGTGGGTCTTATTCTCCCGAGAGGGTCGTGGGGACAGGAGGGGTGACAGAGTGCTCGAACACCTCTTTCCAGTGGGTCTTATTCTCCCGAGAGGGTCGTGGGGACAGGAGGGGTGACAGAGTGCTCGAACACTCTTTCCAGTGGGTCTTATTCTCCCGAGGGGGTCGTGGGGACAGGGGGGGGGGACAAGAGTGCTCGAACACTCTTTCCAGTGGGTCTTATTCTCCCGAGGGGGTCGTGGGGACAGGGGGGGGGGGGTGACAGAGTGCTCGAACACTCTTTCCAGTGGGTCTTATTCTCCCGAGAGGGTCGTGGGGACAGGGCGGGGGGGGGGGGGGGGCAGAGTGCTCGAACACTCTTTCCAGTGGGTCCTATTCTCCCGAGAGGGTCGTGGGGACAGTGTGCTTGGACACTCATTCCAGCGGGTCATGTCAGAAGCAGCCATATCCACCCATCTTGTTACATTTTATGTAAGAACCTTTGTTAAGTTATGTTCCAAACACCCCTGATTCTATGATACAAAACTGATTGTTTTAAAGTGTTTATATTTATCTAAAACCCTTCCATCATAATTTTATGTAAGCACCTTTGTTAAGTTATGTTCCAAACACCCCTGGTTCTATGATACAAAACTGTTTTAAAGTGTTTATATTTATCTAAAAACCTTCCATCATAATTTTATGTAAGAACCTGTGTTAAGTTATGTTCCAAACACCCCTGGTTCTATGATACAAAACTGTTTTAAAGTGTTTATATTTATCTAAAAACCTCCCAACATAATTTTATGTAAGAACCTTTGTTAAGTTATGTTCCAAACACCATCTTAAAGTGTTTATATTTATCTAATAACCTTCTACGATAATTTTATGTGAGAACCTTTGTTAAGTTATGTTCCAAACACCCTCTTACAGTGTTTATATTTATCTAATAACCTTCCACGATAATTTTATGTGAGAACCTTTGTTAAGTTATGTTCCAAACACCATCTTAAAGTGTTTATATTTATCTAAAAACCTCCCAACATTATTTTATGTAAGAACCTTTGTTAAGTTATGTTCCAAACACCATCTTAAAGTGTTTATATTTATCTAAAAACCTCCCAACATTATTTTATGTAAGAACCTTTGTTAAGTTATGTTCCAAACACCATCTTAAAGTGTTTATATTTATCTAAAAACCTCCCAACATTATTTTATGTAAGAACCTTTGGTAAGTTATGTTCCAAACACCCTCTTACAGTGTTTATATTTATCTAAAACCCTTCCATGATAATTTTATGTAAGAACCTTTGTTAGGTTCTGTTCCGAGTACCAACTTAGTAATGAAACGTTCACTAAATCTCCACCTACCTCAGGTACCGTGCTCCAGAAGTGCTTCTCCGCGCCACAAACTACAGTTCCCCCATCGACATGTGGGCCGTTGGTTGTATCATGGCCGAAGTTTATACTCGTCGACCCCTCTTCCCGGGCAATTCGGAAATTGACCAAATTTCCAAGATCAGCACCATCCTTGGAACTCCCGATCGGGTAAGACTGTCTCTCTCTCTCTATATATATATAGCTAGCTATCTTAAATATCTCTTTGTTTATCTATCTATCATCTTCGTTTTACGTCCGTTCTTCCACACTAGCATGGGTTAGACGGGTTGTCCTGTTGTGAGCAGTGTCTGGTCGGCTGACCTTGTCTTGCTCATACAGGAACTGATTCTGGCTTTATTTCTACAGCTGGATGCCCTTCCTAACACCAATTAGGAAGGGCATCCAGCTGAGACGTTTACAGTGAGTGCTGGGTGCTTTTTTGCCGTGGCACCTCCATGACCACTTTACAGTGAGTGCTGAGTGCTTTTTTGCCGTGGCACCTCCACGACCACCTTGCGGTGTGGGCTGGGTGCTTTTTTGCTGTGGCACCTCCATGACCACTTTACAGTGTGGGCTGGGTGCTTTTTTGCCTTGGCACTTCCACGACCACTTTACAGTGTGGGCTGGGTGCTTTTTTGCCGTGGCACCTCCACGACCACTTTACAGTGTGGGCTGGGTGCTTTTTTGCCGTGGCACCTACACGACCACTTTTCAGTGTGGGCTGAGTGCTTTTTTGCCGTGGCACCTCCACGACCACTTTACAGTGTGGGCTGGGTGCTTTTTTGCCGTGGCACCTCCAGGACCACTTTACAGTGTGGGCTGGGTGCTCTTTTTGCCGTGGCACCTCCATGACCACTTTACAGTGTGGGCTGGGTGCTTTTTTTGCCGTGGCACCTCCATGACCACTTTACAGTGTGGGCTGGGTGCTTTTTTTGCCGTGGCACCTCCATGACCACTTTACAGTGTGGGCTGGGTGCTTTTTTGCCGTAGCACCTCCAGGACCACTTTACAGTGTGGGCTGGGTGCTTTTTTGCCGTGGCACCCCACGTCCACTTTACAGTGTGGGCTGGGTGCTTTTTTGCCGTGGCACCTCCACGTCCACTTTACACCGTGGGCTGGGTGCTTTTTTGCCGTGGCACCTCCACGACCACTTTACACAGTGGGCTGGGTGCTTTTTTGCCGTAGCACCTCCAGGACCACTTTACAGTGTGGGCTGGGTGCTTTTTTGCCGTGGCACCCCACGTCCACTTTACAGTGTGGGCTGGGTGCTTTTTTGCCGTGGCACTCCACGTCCACTTTACACCGTGGGCTGGGTGCTTTTTTGCCGTGGCACCTCCACGACCACTTTACACTGTGGGCTGGGTGCTTTTTTGCCGTGGCACCTCCACGACCACTTTACAGTGTGGGCTGGGTGCTTTTTTTGCCGTGGCACCTCCATGACCACTTTACAGTGTGGGCTGGGTGCTTTTTTTGCCGTGGCACCTCCATGACCACTTTACAGTGTGGGCTGGGTGCTTTTTTGCCGTAGCACCTCCAGGACCACTTTACAGTGTGGGCTGGGTGCTTTTTTGCCGTGGCACCCCACGTCCACTTTACAGTGTGGGCTGGGTGCTTTTTTGCCGTGGCACCTCTACGACCACTTTACAGTGTGGGCTGGGTGCTTTTTTGCCGTGGCACCTCTACGACCACTTTACAGTGTGGGCTGGGTGCTTTTTTGCCGTGGCACCTACACGACCACTTTACAGCGTGGGCTGGGTGCTTTTTTGCCATGGCACCTTCACAACCACTTTACAGTGTGGGCTGGGGGCTTTTTTGCCATGGCACCCCACGTCCACTTTACAGTGTAGGCTGGGTGCTTTTTTGCCGTGGCACCTCCACGACCACTTTACAGTGGAATGATAGGGACCCCAGTCCCTATCATCTCATTTCTACAGCTGAGTAAACTGGAGCAATTTGAAATAAAGTGTCTTGCTCAAGGAAACAACACATCACCCGGTCTGAGAATTGAACTCACAACCTTTAGATTGCAAGGCCAATGCTCTAACCACTAAGCCATGTGCCTTCACTATCTATCTATCTATCGATTTGTCTCTCTCTCTCTCTATATATATATATATATATATACACACATATATATATATAGTTATGTAATAAACAACATAAGATAATTATTCCATTTACCAAAGGTTTCACGATGACAGACGAGCCTGGCACAGACGTCTGTAAAGATCCCGTTAAGGGTGAAAGCAGTGATTCTTTGCTTAAACTTTAATCTGTCATTTTAATAAATATTTGCTACTACTACTACTACTATTACTACTACTACTACTACAACTACTACTGCTACTACTACAACTACTACTGCTGCTGTTACTACTACTACTGCCACCACCACCACCACTACTACTATTACTACTACTACCCCTACAACTACTACTACCACCACTACCGCCACTACTACTACTACCACTACTACTACCACCACTACTACTACCACCACTGCCACCACTACTACTACTACCACCACCACTACAACTACCACCACCACTACTGCTACTACTACCACCGCCACCACTACCACTACTACTACCACCACCAACATACCACCACCACTATTACTACTACCACTACTACTACCATCACCCCTACAACTATCACCACCACCACCACTACTACTACTATTACCACTATTACTACTACTACTACCACCATTACAGAAATGCTGGGAAGAAGGCTACAGGCTCGCTGCCAGCATGAGATTCCGTTGGCCCCACTGTGTGCCAATTAACCTGAAAACAGCCGTGCCAAATGCCAACAACGAGGGCCTTGAAGTTATGAAGGACCTCATGCAATGGAACCCCAAGGACCGACCTTCCGCCAGCCAGGTAACGTCTCTTTCACCACTGCCGTCCTCTCTCCCCCCTCCCTGCCCTGTCCTCCACACCCCCACCACCAGAACAGCCTGTCCCCTAGTCCTGGTCCTAACCCTACAGGGCCCTGGTCTCACTCCTGACACAACAGACATGTCTTCCACACCCCCACCACCATAACAGCCTGTCCCCTGGTGCTACCCTACAGAGGCCTGGCCTCACTCCCCTGCGCTGTCCTGTCCCCTGGTGCTACCCTACAGAGCCCTGGCCTCACTCCCCTGCACTGTCCTGTCCCCTGGTGCTACCCTACATGGCGCTAGCCTCACTCCTGACACAAAGCCTGTCCCCCTGGTCCTGGTGTTAACCCTACAGAGTCCTGGCCTCACTCCTGACACAAAGCCTGTCCCCCTGGTCCTGGTGTTAACCCTACAGATTCCTGGCTTCACTCCTGACACAAAGCCTGTCCCCCTGGTCCTGGTGTTAACCCTACAGAGTCCTGGCTTCACTCCTGACACAAAGCCTGTCCCCCTAGTCCTGGTGTTAACCCTACAGAGTCCTGGCCTCACTCCTGACACAAAGCCTGTCCCCCTGGTCCTGGTGTTAACCCTACAGAGTCCTG